>JBBMOL010002227.1:0-26993 GCA_037954665.1 Laguncularia racemosa | reverse complement strand
ATGCTGTATTATATGGTTATTCATGATAGCATATTTTTTGATAACTTAATTTGAATTGCTTTTGCTTTACGTAGCTTGAAAGGTTACCATCCAGTCAGAGCCATAGTGTGCTCCCCCTTACAGTCTCTTTTGCAGGTAAAAAATTATGAAAGCGCAGATGGGATAAGATGTAAGTGTGGTTTTTCGGAAGACCAAAACAACAAAGTAGAATTGTGAAAGATATATTTCTTAGATAAAAAGTTTTGACTCCCATGTGAATAGAATTGAAATTGAGAAACCAAAGGGTTTACCCATTTTATGTTGGTGGGGTCCGATTCTTTGCATCATGTTTGCCCGTGGGTAGGGGACCCATAGTTTGTATTTTTTTATCTAATTATATGTACTTGTTAGTTATAAATGAAATTATTTATTTAAGTTTACGATCTCAATTTGTAAGGCACTTGTTAGTAATGGGTGCTACATGCTGGTTTTTTGGGGAGATTCAAGCCCCCTTTTTTGGGTATGACACGTCCTCTAAATCCACTTAGGTAGTCGATAAGCCCAAACTTTTTCCAAAAGGGGTTAAAGTTACCAAAAATCAAAAGGGTAGTTGCGTAATAAACAATAGTTACTTTATTGTTTTTTTTTTGATTTTTTTATTAAGTTAATTTCTATTATTTTTAGGAATTTTCTTTGGGTTAATTTTATTGAATCTTTAAGTCAAAATTAAAATATGCATGATGGTCTTCATGTAAGGTTAGCTATTTTTTATTTTAAAATTGAATTGCTGTGTCATTCCCTTAAAAATCCCAACATGTATAAGGGTTTTAACAAGTTAGGCCAAAATTAAAGTAGAGCTTGAAAGTTCAATTAGGTACAAGCACCTGAAAAGTTTTGATTTTTAAAAATTTAAAAGATTGAAAATTTTTGTCTAATTTCATACTTTTTATTTAATAATAAATATAAAATCACATAATTTTAAAAAGTTTAAATTCTTTTTTTTTAATCCTATGGTTAGGAGCAAGTTTTCAATGTAATTTTTTAACCTTATTTAATTAAATAAACATTTTAATAAAATTTATTGGAAAAAAAAAATTAAAGAAAAAGGTGTTTAGTAATAGTATAAAACTACATTGATCTAGCAAGTCTAAGATTTATATCCACTCGAACTAGATGCAACGCAGTGGACCATCCAAATCCAATCCTGTGGTGTGGTCCCCCTGTGGATCGCTAAATTTCTCTTTTTTCCCCTGGTTCTGTTTGGTGGGCAACGTGACCCAAATTCGTTATTTTCGTGTCAACACTATGCCCCTTGAACCTTAGCTGGTTGTGGGGATCCATACATATCCAAAAGCAATGTCACTACCCTACCCCCACCAAAGGGTGTATTATTATATTTGTGCGATAAAAATTTATGAAACCCTTTTGCTTTATTCGTTTTGGCTAGTTTTAGAATACTAATCATTGCTGGTTTTGTTGCCCGCACTATGGGATACATGAGATAAAGAAGGGGTGGAATTAGGTGGAGTCCTAATACCCAATGGGAAAGAAGCCCCATTGTCAGGGATGGAAGGGTTGGGGGTTCTCCCTTAAATTGCCCTTGTTTTTTATATATATTCTCGAAAAGTAGATCACAAATTTAAAGGGGTCCCCATTAAAGGAAAGACTCATCTAAAATGTCGGGGTGGCAAATGGGGATCATCAGGGGAAGGTTTTATAACTGTTTCATTGGTTGTTGGACCTTAGACCTAGGGGTCGCTCCAACATGGGGAAAGGAAAGGGGTTAAAAGTTAATTGGGGGTCAAATTAGGGTCAATAAAAAAAAAAAAAAAATGTAGTTTTATTTTAATTATAAAAGATAAATAAAAATGATATTACATAATCAAAATTTTAACAAAAATTTTTTAATATTTTCTAAAAGAAAAAAAAGATAAAAAAAATTAAAACATATTTCTCATAATAATATTTTTGATATTTTTTTTTAATTTTAAGATACACTATAAGGATAGTATTATAGTAAGAAATTAAGTAACCTCCTACTTTCTTTTTTTTTTCCTTAAAAAACACTATATCAATAATAAAAAAATTGTATTAACTATTAAAATGCCGAATATTGCTTTTTTTTAGCTTAAGTAAAGAAAACATAAAACAATCTGTACTTATTTATTGGAGAAAATTTGGGGTTAAATTATCATGAATTGTTTAATAACTTATGCACCATTAATTAAATTTTTAGCCCAAATCAAGAAAGTTTTGACCCCCAAATTATGTGAAATTATAATTAAAGAAAAAAATTTAGTTTTTAAATGATATTTAGACAATTTTTGTTACAACCATCCAACATTAAAATCTTTATAAGATTATGTTATTGAAATTTTTTAAAATTTGTTTTTTTTCCAAATGTTGGCAAATTTTTAAGTGGGACTAATATTTGACTGTTTTTTGTTTTGATCTCAGTTACTATTTTAAATTTTGGGGAAAAAATCATCTATAAAATTCCCCCGGTGGAAATTTGGAAAGTTATAAGGGCATAGCAAATGTTTGGGGTTTCTACATTTTTGGGTCTTAGAGTGGGTTTCCAAATGATTTATTTATTTTTACTATGGCTTTTATTTTTTTTTTTTTTTTAAAAAAAAAAAGTAAAATTAGTGCATTCCCGGGGTCAACCGCTTCATGGGGCAAACCGCTTAGGCTGCGCGGATCAATCCAGTTTGTTTTTTTAAACTACTAAACCTTGATCGGCATGTCTTTTGGCCCTTTTTTGGTTTAAATAGGTTGAATTTGGGCAAGCCCCTCTGATTCTTACAAAACGGTTTCTATTGCTAATGATAGCAAAAGCACTACAAAATTTTCATATGAAGTTCGTTGTTTTGTTGATACACCGTAAATATAAAACAAAATTACTTTTTAATCAAAGAAATTGAAAAAGTCAACTTAAAAAAAAATTTATGAAAAAAATTTTAAAAAAAAATTTATCAAAGGCCAAAAAAAATTTTAATGAATATATGCAATATATGTTGCTATTTAAATTTAAAATTTGTCATATGCGTATAGGATAAATTTGTCTACTAGTATTGCTTTTTTAAAGGGGTTTTTTCCTTATTATAATTGTCCCATGATCCAAAGCATTGTAGGGATCCATTTTTTTTTTCCCATGTCCATTTTTTAGTGCCAAATCCCACCAAAAAAGTGAAAAAAACACACACAACATACACACAAGAAAAAAGCAATAATTTTATACGATTACAAAGAAACTACAAAAAAATTATAAAAATCTTCCCCTTTAAAGATAAGAAAAATACTCATGAAAATTAAAACATTTTTTTCTCTTTACCTAGTTTTTTTTCCTCTAATCTAGTTCATGACTAATAAATCAATTATGCATCTATGGTTTATGATAGAAGTTTTAAAATCACTTTAGAATTTTTACTTAGGTATTTTTGTTTAATTTCTTTTATGGGAAAAAAAAACACCTTAATTTGGTGTATGGGGGTTTTATACCTTTAGTTAGCGTGAGTCTATTCGTAAGTTTTAGCCCAAAAATTGTGAAAATTAATACATAAATTTTTTAAAAGTGATTTAATCTCCTTAGATTCCTTTCCCCCCCCCACCTCCATCCCACAAATGAACAAAAACCCTCCCCCCCCCCCCCCTTTTAAATCTATGTCTATTTGTATCTTTTTACATATGTTTTTTTTTATTTTTTTGTCAAAATATAGCATTTAGAAAACCATCAAATTGTTTTCTTATCTTTTTTATTCATAATTATAGTGAAGATGGGGGTTGTGAATTAGAATTGGAAAAAGAAAATTGATGCAAAAGTAAGGTTTTTAAAAATTATTTTTGCATTGACAAAAAAAAAGAGTTTATTGGTTTTTTTTTAAAAAAAACATGATAAAATGTATGGGTAAGAAAAAACAAAAATTCGGGATTAACCTGTCAAAAAACTATAACTAGTGGTTAAAATGTTCCTATGTTTTAAAATTTTTAGTATTTTTTGGTCATTTTTTCTTGTTGGTTTGCCTCATTTAGTATCTACTCAAATTTGGTTATTTGCTTTAAAAAAAAAATAATATCTTATTAAAAAAAACCCCCATTAAAACAGAAACGATAAAAAAGATCAAACAATTTCAAAAATCCTATTTCAACAAAAAACCAAATTAAAATAAACAAATTAAATAAGATAAAAAAAATATAAAAAAAAAAAAAATTAAAAAGAAACCATATTTTCCTAATTATTTTTTAAAATAATCAAAATGACGTATCATTTAATAAATTTTTCTTGTTAATTAAGTCTAAAAACTAAATATTAGAAAATTTTGGGGCCCACCAAACTTTTGCTTTGGGGTGATAAAGTGATGTTAAAAGCCCCTTTTAAAAATGTTCATTATAAAAAGGTTTATTTTAAAATTTTTATTAAGTTGGGGGGCAAGCTTTAGACAAAATATAAGAAACTAAACTTACATGTTTGATCTCAGCGATTCGAATAAAAATCAATTTCTATATTCCAAAAAATTAAAAAAAATAAATAAAAAAATAAAAACTAATTAATTCCACAAAATGAAATGAAAACATGAAAAATAAAATCCAAAGAATAAAAACCCTAATTTAAAATAACATCCAAGGAAATAAGCAAAAAGTAAATCACCTTCGTAAATGATAAAAATTAGTATTGAAAAGTGAAATATTTAAGGAAAAAAAAAAAAAAAAATTTCAGTTTTCGAGCTTTGTAATTTGCTCGGCTTAAAAAATAGTACCTTTAGTAAAAGAGGAGCAGCAAGAGAACGTTAGTGAAAGGATAAAGGTTTATTTGTAGGGATTTATGTTCCAGCTTTCTTTTTTTTTTTTTTCTTTTTTTTTTGGCTATGTCTACAAAATGTTCATCTTCTTGGAGGAAAAATAAAACGGTTCGAAGTCTGAAAATTTGGGACGATATTGCTATTGGACATTAACTAAGTTGGCCCCCCTGTCACATGATGTTCTGTCAAAAACCCCCACATGGGCTTGCCTGGTTAAATGGATTGCCATGATCATCTACCTGAACTCTGACGTAGCCAATGCTCCAGAGCTCATACCTTTGGGCTCTTAAATTTGTCTCTTCGTAAACCTCCCGTCACCTCCGTAGTCCTTTCTTCACAGTTAAGGCATTTCTTTTACTATTACTAACTTACAATTTGTCTTGATGGATCGTTGGTTTCGCATTATGTCGAGTCGAGTGTTAAAAATATATAAAATAGAATAGAGATTTGTAATACTCTAAAACATAGAACATCGCAACGTGCTAGTATCACTACTAGCAAACAAAACCTTAAAGCTTTAAAACTCCATAATACTTCAAAATTGATCATTTATATTAACCCTCATATATTATAACACCATTCAAATAAATAACTCTCAGATAAATCATTTTAAATCTCATTATTTAATAATAACAACATCTCAACTAACAGTTATCTCCATAACATTAACTTAACTAATAAAACTTTAATTTACAAATATTCAAATTCCTCCACATAATAATAATGTTCTTTTCCCCATCCCATCCATGCAATATCTCATCAAGTCTCCATTTTCATCATATTCCATTTGCTCTCATTCTCACCTACAAGAAGGGGGGTGAGCCTAACTCAGTATGTAAGTATCACACCTAAATTGCATAACACACCACATTAATTTCATATGCATATATGCAATATTTATCCACAACATATTCAAAATTCAACTTACCCCATCAATGTCAAAATTTAAATTTTAAAAACATTGGGGTACTATGACCCTAATATACACAAAATTTTGTCCTAATGGGTACTACTACTGTAAGCCCCGTCTAACTCTAATGAAAACTGCCACTACAGGCCCCATTAATCTTAATATACCTTAAATCATTTTGATACATGGCTCTACTAGGAACAACACGACATACCCATCATCAAGTTGCCCCTTAGGAATCTACCATTGCGGGCCCCTAGGCCGAGCCAAGCATAAGCAACTTTTTTCATTCAATTTATACAATACTTTAACATTTCATTACTTCACTAATATTCTTTAAATAGCTACCTAGCAATCATATATAAAAAAATAAGGTAAATACGTACTTGGAATCCTAGCCTTTAAGCAAGTCTTGTCTTGAATTTAAGATAAGTTGATATATATAATATCATCAAGACATCATTCTTAGTACTAGTCTAAAAATAATAAAAACTCTCTTGATTTCTATTAATCTATTAGGTTATCTAGGTCTTACTATTTATCTCGATTGTGTGAAAATTGGTTTAATTTAGAGTTAAGGTTTATATTGATATTGTTTTTTACTTAAAAACAGTCATGTTAGAGAACGTGTAGTCAACACAAACTAGTACATGACCATGTCAAAAGGTCATGATCTCTCGATGGGTTTTAGGATAAACATGGTCGAAACACGACTGTGTAGACAGGTCGTGTATCTCTCGATTTCAATACAGTCGAAACACAACCATGTAAACAAGTCATGTATCTCTCGATGTATATGTCGTTTTTCAACACGGAAGTAAAAACGAACGTGTTGGATGGTCTTGTATCTCTCGGATTTACACAATAAAAACATAGTAATGTTAGGAGGCCGTGGTATATTTCAGCAAGGTCATTCAAAACCTAATTTTCAAACTAATTCCTATTTGCTATGTTTTCTAGTCTAAACTAATCTTATTTTACCCATCTCTAAAATAAAATTGGGTTTTTAGTGTATTTACTTAGCTCAGATTTGCATTTGAAGTTTAAATTTGGTTGATTCCTCGTTTTGTTTAATCCCATCCTTTAATTCAATCCCCTGAACATTCAAAACGTTTTGTGGTTGAGTCTCCTTTGTTAAAATTTTCTTATAATAATTAAAATCTTACATTTTTACTTCGTTTTTGGGTGTCTTCTTAGATCACTTTAGGTTTTTTCTTTTTGAGTCCTTTGTAAGGTTTTCTCTTTTCCCCTTTAGTTCTAGATAGAAATGACTAATGAGAAAAAGGAAAAAAACCCTTTTATTTAGTTTGCTTTTTTAGTCTCGTCAGGAAAAGACACTTTTAAACCCCTTGTCCCATATGTTTATTTACGATATTTTCACTCGTTATATTTTACATATTTTTATTTTTAAAAAAATGTATTAAAGATTTAAAATAGTTCATTAGTATTATAATTGTCTTCTTCATAATCATATTTCTAATCATTATTTTCCTTGTCTATATGTCATATTGTGTCAAAATTATCAACCTAATAATACCAAACTAAAGTTGCATTATGCGAAAAGAAGAGAGCAAATGTCATGCATTTCGAATTTGAAAAATCTTTATAGAAATCACAGAGATTGCAGTTTGTGCTTTCATTGTTTTTGTGGATTGCTTTTTTATTTAGCCGACAATTACTAAGAGAATTATTGATGTCGTGTCTTGTGGCATTAATTTTTCTTTTTTTTCTTCTTCTTCTTCTTTTGTTTATTTCGGATTTGTAATTATACTCCTAAAAAATATCAAATTCGCAATATATATTTATAACGCAATTTTCGCATTGAGAAAGCCCCAAAAGGGTTTCCCTTTAATAAAAGTCTTAGTAACATGGTCCAACCAAGAAATTTCAACGGAGATAGACCAACATAGGTCGTCAGTCGGCATATGACATTGTCAAAGAAGTTTCTATAAAATTACGGCCTTCATGCTCAACTAGCAATGTTTCTAAATCAATTGACCATTGCTTTGCTACTTTAGTATAATTATTGGTCATGAGGTGTTTCAAGCATATGCCCAACTTGAGATACAGTCGGACACCGATTCGACTGAAATTTCAATAATTTGCACATACGACACCCATTTATGAAGGTTTCCTATTCCAAAAAAAGATTACCTCTAGGTGATGATTAAATTGAAAGACTCTTATAACAAATTCTTCGAAATAAATCCATTGTAGCGTTCACTTTTTTATGCATTAAAAGGCTTGATTGAATTTACTTCATAGTTCTCGAAAATCAGTTTATAGTAATCTTAAAACTCACCATTATACTTGTTTACTAAAATAAAATTGTTATTTTATTTTTATTATTACAAAATAGCTATTCTTTTATTTAATTTGTAAAAAAATCTTTCATTTAGTATAAAAATCGTTAGTCTTTGTAGAATATAATTTTATTTTGAAAATATCTTTATCATAAAACAAAATAATATCAAAAGATATATTATTTTATTATAACCTTATTCAATTTTAATAATCAAATGTAATATAAGAAGATTATTATGTTAAATCTAGACAATGCTAAATAAAGGGGAAAAAAATCTTTTTTATTAAAGAAAATGTATGTATGTTCGTAGTCAGTTCGGTTAGTCCAATTATCATTTATCAACGTGCCCACGAACTCAACTCCATCGTGACAAAAATTTATATAAAGCAAATGGGGTTTTCATTTATTTTATTTTTTCCCTACAAGTTAAGTTAACTGGTCGAACGATTTTGTACGATAATAAGAGGCGCCGTTATTTAAGGAAATTTAAGGAGGGACCAGGACCATCCACCATCCGAGTTACTGCTGTGGTCCGTTGTGCATGTGCATGTCCACGTTGAATTTTGCATCGGATGCATGTGAACATTTTTTCGCATTTGGGTGTATTAGGCCGATAAGTTGGACTCCTGGCAGCCTGAATTGAAACGGCAAGGTTTCATACACCACGTGCTCCTTCTGTTCACAATGCAGTGGTGCCCGTGCCGGTGGGTTCTTCTTGGACTTAGAGACTTCACTTCACGTAGACCAACACCTGCCAGCATACAAAAAGAAATAGAATGTAGAAATTAGAATATTAATCTGAATGTAATTAGTCAAACTGAGGTTACTGCCAGCAGGTGAACTTTATTGCATGTTTGGTTGTGGTGGGAAGCGCAAGATATCGGTAAAATCTTTATATAGACGGTGACAACCAAACAAATATAACAATTAATAGATAGAGGTAAAGAAAAAATTGCACCAAATTTTATGTGGATAGAACCGCGATAATAAAGAAATAAACTATATAGGCACTTCACTATAGAGGAACGGGGGGCACATGTATAATTAGAAAAATTACAAAAACATTATCTAAAATTTTTTGCTATTTATAAACAAGAGTCTTGGATAATTTTTTTGATAAATAAGTGATCCAAGCTCTATCAATAAGTGTTAATATTATTTAATATATATATTATAGAAGGATACATATCAACATTTTTTAGTATAAAATAATTGATATAATAAAATAATATTAAATAAAAATGTTAAAAAAAAATTAAAAAAAAGCTAAATACCATTTTCTAACCAAAATATCTTGTGAGTTGCAACCTACTATGATAGGTAAGTCTTATGACCCTTACACAATGGTGGGTAACGTGTGAAAACCCATTGGGTCACATGACCTAACTTTAATCTAACAAGTTTTCACTTTTTTTTTTTATTTTAAGAAATGAAAATATTTAATATCGTCATTGTAATGCCCTAGAACCTAAAACATCACAACTCATCATGTGTCACCACTACAAAATGACACGCTAAAGTTCTAAAACTCTATAATACTTCACAACCTAATCATTTACATTAATCATCATACTACTATAACTTCAATCAAATAAATGATTCTCAAATGAGTCATTCCAAATTTCTTTATTTAATAACAACAAAAATCTCAAGATAAAATTATCTCCATAACTTAATTTAAAACTAATAAAATTTTTAAATTACAAATGTTCTCTGCTCATCTCATTCATGTAATATTCCATCAAGTCCCTATTCTCATCATACTCCATTTGTTCGACATTCTCGTCTGCAGCTAAAAAAACACAATATAGGAAAGGGGGTGAGCTTAAGCTCAATAAATGAGTACCGCACCAATATACGCCTGACACACCATAATAAATAGCATATGCATATATGAAACATTTATTCACAAACATTTACACTTTAACTTACACACTAATCTCAAAATGAATTATACCATATAAGGGTACTCATAACCCGATACACAATTTTTTTTCCTCGTGGGAACTACTATTGCAGATCCCGTCTAACCCTTATCTACCTTAGATCATTTTGATACATGACTCTACTAGGGATAACACGGCATACCGATCATCGAGTACCCCTTAGGGATCTACCACTACCGGCTCTTAAGCAAGCCAAGCACAATGCAACATACCTTATTCAATTCATATAACACTTTTACCATTTCATTATTTCACATAAAATTCATTAAGTAGCTACCTAAACAATCACATACAACAAACAAAGTTAAACACGTACCTAAGATCCTAGCCTTAAGCACGTCCAATCCTAAACTTAAGTTAAGTTGATATCTTTACAATCATCGATACGTTCTCCTTAGTACTAAGTCTAAGAATAATATAACTTTCTTAATTTCTCTTAATTTATTAGGTTATCTAAGGTCTTACTAATTATCTAAGTTGTATGGAAATCGGTTTAATTTGAAGTTAAATAGATATAAAATGAAATTGTTTTATCATCCAACATGCCCATGTTGGAGACCGTGTAGCTCAATAAGGTTATTACACGACCGTGTCAAAAAGGTTGTATATCTTTTGATGGGTTTTAGGTTCAACACAATCGGAACACGATCATGTAGATAAGCCTTTGTATCTCTCGATATATCTGTTATGTTCAATACGGGAGTAACACGACCATGTTAGGAGGTCTATATCTCTCATTTATATTTTATGAACCCTAAATTTTCTTCTACCAATCCATCTAATCTCTCCATTCTCTAATCTTAGGTTTAAATAAATCCTAAATGTGAATTTTTCTAATCACTTTACATGAATTAAAATTCTTACTTGGTTCAGATTACTCTTAGAATGTCTAATTTGTTTGATCATTCATTTGCTCCAATTTGCCTTATGATCCGATCTCTATCATTATAAAGATAAACAGGGGTTTAAGTTTAACGTCATAAAATAAATGTATTTCAGTCCATACGCTTACCTATTGGATTAGCCATGGAAATTTTCTTCTGATTCTCCTTAGTTCTCTATAAGGGGTCTCTCTCTCTCTCTCTTTAGGTTTCTTTAGGCTGCTGTTGAGAATCGAATAATGTGCCAAAAAGGAGAAACCCTAGGTTAGTTTTGCTTTTATAGCTCAACCAGAAAAAAATGAAATCACCCATGTTCCATTGTCCTCTTTATGACATTGCCATTTGTCAAATATATATCTTTATTATATTATTTACTTATTTTATAATACTATTTCTATGACATATGTTTTATTTAAAATCGGGCTTTACAGTCATCCTTGCACTTTTTTTTTGAAAAAAGAAAATTTGGGCCAAGAAACCCCCTTTTATAGACCCAAGATTTGCTAAAAAGAAAAAACCCCCTTTTAAAAATTCGGGGTGTAACTACAAACCCACATTATTGTTACTATTACCCTCAAGGGGGATCCGGGGCCCCAAAATGATGGTTTTAAAAAAATTCCCCAAAAGAAATTTGTGCAACCCCCTTTTAAAACAAAAAAAAAAAAAAAAAAAAAAAAAAAAAGAAAAAAAAAATAACTCCTTAAACTATTTTAAAAAATTTAAATCTTTAAAAAAGAAAATAAAACCAAAAGGGGCAAGGAAATTTTCCCTAAACCCTTTTATAATTTTAACATAAAATAAAAAAAAACCCACTAAGGGATTGATTTTGCCCAAATTTAAATGAATTTATTTATAATTATAAAAATAATGGGGAAAATTTTTTTTAAAAGGGATAAAAAGGGTTTGGAATTGGGAATGGAAAATAAAAAAAAATTTTGGCTAAAAGGATGGGGAAAAGGCCCAATTTTGGAAAATTTTTTTTTTATAAAATTCAAAAAAACAAACAAACAAAACCAAAAAAAAATACCCCCCTTGAAAATTTTGAAAATGTTTGAAAAACCTTCATTTTGTTTTAAATCTCCATAATCGAATGAAAAAGAAAAGTTAAAATGAAATTTAAATTTTCAAAATTTTAAAGGGTAGGGGAACCTTTTCCCTTAAAGGTAAAAAAAATGGTTTTTGCAAAAAAAAAATTTCAAAAAGAATAAAAAAGGAAGGGGTTTCAAAAAATTTGTTTTTTTGTAAACTAATCAAAAATTTTTACCATATATAAAAAAAATTTTGGGATGCAATCACTTTTTTTTTTGGGGTTTTAAAATCAAATTTACATGGTGACAATGCTAGGATAAAAAAAAATAGTTTTTTAGAAAACCCCCTCATAGAACAAAAAAAACCTATAAGATTTTAAACAAGCAAAAGGGGGGAAAAAAAAAAAGAAAAAAAAGAAAAAAACCCAAAGCAAAAAAAGGGAAATTTTTTAAGGGGAAAAGCCAAAAAAGAAATGAAATAAAAAAAGTAAATGGGGAAAAAATTTTAACAAATTTCCTTTTATACAAAAAGAAAAAAATTATTTTTTTTTTTTTTTTTTTTTTTTTTAAAAATCTCAAAATCCCAAAAAACTCCAAAAACATAAAAAAAAAAAAATTTAAAAAGGGCCCCATTAAGAAAAAAAAAAAAAGGGAAAAACACTGCCAAGATAAAATAAATTACTCCCCCTTTTAAACCCCCTTTTCCTTTTTTTTTAAAACCCACAAAAAATTTTTCCTTTCCAAAAACAAGAAACCCCATAAAAAAATTTCCCAAGGGAAAAAAACCCTTTAAAACAAATCCCCAAATTTTGGGTTTTTGAACTTTCAAAAAATTTAATGCACTTGCTCATACACCAAAAGCAACATTTAAAAAATGAAAGTTTCATTTGTTTAAAAACCCTGCTAACTCCTACCTAAAAAAGCTATCCAATGCACTATTTATACCCTTTTAAGCCTCTGAAAAAAACCCCTTTTTTTGGCCCTAAAAATAAAAAATTTTTTAAAATAAAAAAATCAATTCTAAAATTTTTCCAAAAATTTTTTCCCAAAATTTTTTCCTTTAAATTTTAAAATTTTTAAATAAAAAAAATTTTCCCAAAAAAATTAAAATAAAAAAAGGAAAACACCTAAATTTTTTAAAAAAAATTATTTTTGGGAAAATAGAAAAATAAGGGAAAATGAAAAAAAAATTTTTTAAAAAATTTTTTTAAAAATTTCCCAAAAAAAAAAAAAACAAAAAAAAAAAAAAAAATTGAAAATCGCTTTTTGGGTACTTTTTGGGCGATGAAAAAATAAAAGGGGAAATTTGGGGGCCCGGGCTCAGCTGGTTCCCCCCTTTGGCGGGGGGAAAACGTGGGGGAAAGGTTTGGGAAAGGGTTGCGATTCCCAAAATCTTCCCCCGAGCGCCCCGATGCAATTTTTTCCTTTTTTTTTCCCCGGGAAAAGTTTGCCACTTGGAAAGAAAATGGATTTGGCCGAGGGAAGTAAAACCGCTTTCGCGCGGGGATCGCCCCTTTCCTTCCCCCGCAAACCCAGCCAAAGGAAAAAAAAACCGCCCAGGGGTCCGACAAAGGCGAAATTTGGCCGTTTTCTTTTTTAATCTTCTAAAAATTAAAAAAGTCGAGAAAAAAAGGCCCCAAACCCAAATCAAAAAACCCAAAAGGGGAACAACAAGAGAAAAAACCCCATAAAAAGGGCCGGGGAAATTAAAAAACGAATTTTAAAAACCCGGAAAAATAGGGGTTTTAATCAAATGGGCCCCCGTTTCCCCGAGTTTAAAACCAAGGGGTTTTTTCCCGGGACGCCTATAAATAGGGGAAGAGAAAGGAAAGGAAAAAACCAAAAAAACAAAAGAAAAAAACGAAAAAAAAGTGGGGAAAAAAAAGAAAAAGAAAAAAAAGGAAAAAGTAAAACCCGGAGTACCCGGGGAAAACTTAAGCCGGGGAAAAAATCGACCCGGAAATTTTTGGAAAAGAAAAACCCTAGGAAGGGCAAATCTGGGGTTTTAAAAACCCCCCCCAACCAACCAAATGGGGAATTCGAAACCCCCAAAAAAAGGGCGGGAAAATTCAACACCTTACCCGCCGAAAACCCGCCCCCGGGAAACGCCGGAACGACCCAAAAACCCCCCGCCTTTACCGATCCAACCCCAAACCCAAAACGACCCCGCGAAAACCAAACCCCAAATCCGGGTTTAATCGGATTTTTTTGGGTTTTTTTTTTAAATTTTTTTTTAAAATTTTAATTTATTTGGTTTTTTTTTTTAATTTTTTTTTCCCGTTTTTAAAAAATTTTTTAAATTATTTGTTTTTGAAAAAATTTTCAATAAATAGGAAAAATGTAGAAATTAGATTTTTCTAAAATTTAAGAAAAATGTAAAAAAAATAATAAAATAAATAAAATGTAAAAAAAAATAATAAAAAGAATAAAAAGAATAAAAAAATAGAATAAAATAATAAAAGATTAGGAAAAATATAATAAAACTTTAGATTTCAAAATAGGATAGATAATAACTTAGGATAAAAATGTTCTAGCATAAAAATTATAAAAATTATAAAAATCACAAAAAATTATAAAAATCATAAAATCATAAAAAAATAAAAATAAATAATAAATAATAAAAAATTATGAAAATAGAAGAAAAATTAAGTTTTAACACTTAGAAAAATCCTTTTCTTCAAATAAACTCAAAATTGATGTTTTCCTTCAAATCATTTTCAAAAAAAAATCAAAGTTTAGGCTCAGAAGTTTTTAGAAAAATCCAAAAATGTTAAGAACATAAATCAAAAGAGTTTGCAAAATTAAAATTCCCCAAACAAATCTAAAGGTTTTTCAGAAAAGCGAACTACGGCTTGTTTGATCCTGAATAGCAGGTACGTAGGCACCCATTCGGGTAAACCCCCTAAAATGTATGAAAAATCATTTTCTCAAAATAATTCCAAAACATAATAAAAAGTAACAGAAACACCATGAAACACATTTCTAAAGATGAACAGTTTTAGGAGAATTAGGTGGAAAACCGTAAAGGTTTTAATATGGTTAGCCTCCGGACTTAGAAGCTCTGGTTTTCCCTTTTCCTCTTTTCACAAAAAAAGAAGAGAAAAGAACGACGACTAGTGGTCCAAATTAAGACTAATCGGCTCCTTTAGTCTTAATTCAATTTTCCCAACAAACAGTTGGGTGGCGACTCCAAAAATTAAACGAAATTCCTAACTCAAGTCGAGGATCTATATTAGATGAGCATAGGGTCTAGTTTAGATCGGATTAGGAATGGGAATTCAAAATTAGACTCGACAGGATGGCGACTCCACTGGGGACTCCATCCCAGCAGGCTAGCCACTTGAATCTCTTCAAATCTTTACCTTAAAGAAATGTGTTTTTTAATTATTATTCTGTTGCTAACTTTTCAGGGTTTAGTTAGATTTTGTATTTTCTTTATTGTGGGGGTTTCTTGCATACATACATATGCTTGTGTGAGTAGATGCGGTCGAACCCGGACCGTCCTAGCAACCTAAGTCGGGGAGCCATTGTGTAGGTTTCGGGCGAAGTGAGTTGATTCACCGTTCGGGACCGATTAGGCTACCCCACCCTATGCTTCGATATGGCCTGAGATCCATTTCTTCGAGAATGCGGGAGGCCATAGAGCTCGGGAACCAGTTAGAACCCACCTACTTGCATACATGACATCGTAAGAAGGGTTGACAATTGGATGACAATGTAATGGTTTGTTATTTTGTCCTTGGAGTTTCAGGACTATTTCCCTGTAACGTTTTCATAGTTATTGTTGTAACTAGGTTGTTTCTATTGTAATAGATGGCTAGCAGTGCAGTCAACCGCCTCATCCGCAAAGAAATTCGGGTGTACAAACCTTTGGACCCAAAATTGGTACTGGACCACTGGTTTACCTTGTATAACCCAGAGGAGCAAGCCTTTATCCAACAAAAGATCGGCCCGTCCTCTCACTGACTAAGACCGAGGCGAATTTGCCTATGGTCCGGGCCATGCTCCAGTTATGGGAGATCGAGCCTGTAGCTTTCTTCATCGGACCACATGAGATCACCCCTACCCTGGAGGAGTATACCCAGTTGCTACAGGCTCCAGCACTGACTGATCAGATTTACGCGCCAGACTTGAGGCCGGGCCAGCCGGTACGTTCAGCAGATACTGGGCATCCGCAAAACAGCAGTCAACAAAGCCTTGGTAGACTGTAACGGTATTGCATACGCATGGATGATCTAGAAGCCTGGTTTATTGCCCGAGAAGACAATGGGGACAGAAAGGACATCTTGTGCGGAGACCCTAAGACTTACAGACAGAGAAGGGTAAAAGCCTTCATCTTGACAGCCTTCGCCACCATACTGTTCCCCACCGGAACTTTCTATATTCACTACCGGGTTTGCCAGAGCTGGTGGCCCAATTCCTGGAGGGAAGAATCTTACATCCCGGCTCTATTGGCTGAACAGATCCAAAATTTGAATTTCCTTAAGAAAAAGGGTCATGGCATCCTGCGCTCAAGCTTCAATCTTCTGCTAATATGGTTCATAAGCCACCTCAAGTGCTTCGGGCTAAACATGGTCAGGAAAACCCTAGCCCAACAGGTGGATCTTGTGGATTCCTGTATAGAAAAGGTGAAGTTCCCCGGCGACATTACAGCCACAGTTGGGTAGATCTACTCAGAAGCCTTAGCGCTGAAGATATTCTGTGGACAGCCAGGTGGAGTTGCTGCAATAAAATCATCTTAGCCTGCAGTAATTTCCAAGCAGTGCCTTTAAATCGGGATCAATGGATGTATTGGATATCACCCAAACTCCGTAGTCTGCCAATTCGGTACCGTTCAAGACATAGTTTACCGGCCTTCACTCGAAGCAGTCACCTTTGAGTATCAGGATCCGAACCTATTGGTAGCCGAGAAATTTGCTAAGCTGGCAGAGGTCAAAGCGCTCTGGGGAGCCAGAATTGAAAGCCCGAATGTGGATCTAGGAGAGCTAGATGGCGAAGTGGGAAAACACCGAGCCACCAGAGAGTTTGTAATCCGCCAACTATACCAGACAGGGGAAAGAGCATACCAGGTTCCAGACGTCACTCAACCAAGACCAGATAGGATCGATCCCGAGACAGAAATCTACCTGGAGCAGGTCAAACCCCGGATGGAAGTGTACTTCGAAGCCGCAGATTACAAGAAAGACATCTGGAAAGGACGCTTCAAGGAATCCGACCAAAGGAACAAGGCCTTAGAAGCACAATTGGAGAAATCCCAAGCCAAGGTCAAAGAACTAGAAGCTATCATCAGTAGGAAACCTGAGCCCCCACAGCAGAAGACAAAGAAAGCTAGGAAATAGATTATCATTGTAATCTTTCATTTTTATTTGAACTCCAGAATTATTAAGTAAAGTTTGGATAATACATTGTCAATTAGTTGTCAACCCTCTTTATCTTTTAGCATTCGCGTGACACATGCATTTCATTCTTGCATTCATCATACTAAAATAAAAATAAAAAAAAAATCCAGGTATCGAAAATAGCTTCCAAGCAACCGAACCCGCTCAGAAGCCCAGTCCTTACACGCTCAAGAGCAAATGGCCAACAGCAGTGACAACCGCAATAACACTAACGCTGAAGCGTTGCCTAATTTTACAGGCCTCCCATAAAACATGCTCACATCAGAAGAGTCACTTCCAAAGAAGCCGTCAAAAAGAATCCGGCTAACAACCCCCTTTTTGGGGAGAGACCCAAAGGTGCACATTAAAAAAAAAAGATTTTTATCCGGGGAACCCCAAAGTTGGCCCTTTGGGGAATCCAATTTTGGGGAATTTTCAGTACCTGGTGAAACTATTCTTAAAAAAAACCCCAAACCGAGCAAGGGCCGCCTAGTGGGTGGGGGCCGGAATTCGAGAAGGAAGACAACAGCAAAAAGGAAGAGGGGAAACTGTCAACATGATTTTAATTTTCCCCTCAGAACCCAAGGTCATACATCTATGAGGGACAGTGGTGGAGGTACAAATCCCCCAAAAAAAAAAATATGTATTCAATTCCCTGTACCCAAAAAGAAATTACAAAAGGGTGCAACCGTTCGACTAAACGGGCCCTCGAACAAGAGCGACCTCCTATAGTGGGAGGTTTTTCACCCGCCTGGGAGATTATACGCCCCATGTATAAACCCGACTGAAGAACCCAATACAGAGAAAACGGAGGAAGAGGGGGAAGGTCTTTCTGCATTTACAAAAATGGTAAAACCAGCGAATACGGATCATGGGGCAATTGAAATAAAGTTCCAGCGGGAGATATCTCTCATGGGCCCCCTCCCCAACTAGCACTCTTAAGGTGCTAAAAAGATTAAAGTCCCGGAGGGTTTGCTAAGAAAAATGGGGACGTGGAAAACTCTATCTTTCCATGGTCAGATATCTTTTTCCCCAAAAGAGTTAGGAAAAGGGGAGCCCGACATACCAACCCAAATTTATTCAAGGTAAAGTCCATATTAGAGTTGCCTTCCCCACGTTCCGTTAAAGAAGTAAGAAGCTTGCTGGGGAGGTTAAATTATATAGCTCGGTTTATCTCACAACTCACTGATAAGTGTCGGCCGTTTATTCCGTCTATTAAAGAAGAACGCTGAAATAGAATGGGACAACGAATGTGAAGAAGGGGTTCAGGACAATCAAAGACTATCTTTATAAAACCCCCGGTCTTGATAGTCCCGAAAACAAGGAAAACCTTTATTCTTTATACCTCACCATACTCCCGAATCCATGGGATGTGTGCTGGGGCAGAAAGATGAGGAGTTCCACATAAACCACAAAAATTCAACTCCCTACAGACCTCAAATGAACGGGGCAGTAGAAGCAGCTAACAAAAATATCAAGAAGATCATCGAAAAGATGACAACAACTTACAAGGATTGGCACGAAATGTTACCATTTGCTCTCATGGCTTATAGGACTTCAATAAGAACATCTACAGGAGCTACCCCTTACTCATTGGTATATGGTACAGAAGCAGTTCTACCAGTGGAAGTCGAAATACCATCATTCAGAATATTGTCAGAAACTCAATTAACGGAATCGGATTGGGTAAAGAAAAGGCTTGATCAGCTGAACTTGATTGATGAAAGAAGACTCACCGCACTATGTCATGGTCAGTGTTACCAGCAGAGGATAGCCCGAGCATTCAACAAAAAGATGAGACCTCGGTACTTCAAAGAGGGTGACCTAGTACTAAGAAAAGTTCTCCCGAATGTCCAAGACTCTAGAGGGAAATTCACTCCTAATTATGAAGGCCCTTATGTGGTAAAAAAGGTTTTGTCAGGTGGGGCCGTAATATTAACTCAGATGGATGGTCCAGAATTGAGAGACCCGTCAACACCGATGCTGTAAAGATGTACTATCCTTAGGCAAGGGAATTGAAATTTTGCCAATGTTTATGAAGGCCAATGTTCGATACAAATTTCATTGAGTTGAGTTTTTACTTTTCTACAAGCAAAGCTAATATCCCTGAGTGGTCAACATCCTAATCAATTCTCGTCACAATAAATACACCTAAACACATTACCCACCATTTCGTCAATAAAAGATAAACAATAAAATGATACTGAATCTCGATAAAATTTGTGATATAATTTTATTTATTCTTAAGCATTAGAACTTAGTGCATTAGTAGGATAACATTACCGACGAATGAGTCAAAAGCATCAAGAAGTGAAGCACATCAAGGTTTTTAACCCCGTATCAAGATGAGAAGAAGAGAAGCAGAAGCGAACCGACACGAAGGGTCGGTTGTTTGGTTGCTATCCACGGTAAACTGGCAAGCGTCTTAAAATGATTAACCATCGTCACATTATGAAAGGCATTACATCATTTAGCTCGATAGGAAGCATATTAGAAAGCATGAGATGAGTCCGCCCATAATAGGGCACTGTCTAGTCATCATTTTTAATAAGGTAGTTAGCATGACCATGGGCACTTCCCTAAAACATCATCTCCTAAGGTTAGCCCCATGGGGGCACCTTTTTGGAAATAAATTTCAATTCTAGGTTAGGCAGCCCATAGGGGGCCCTTTCCTAAAAACTTTCCATTAGTGGTCAGCCCATAGGGGGCCCTTTCTAGACAATTTCATTTCTAGGTTAGGCAGCCATAGGGGGCCCTTTCCTAAAACTTTCATTCCTAGGTTGGCAGCCCATAGGGGGGCACCTTTTGAAAAATTTCAATTCTAGGTTAGGCAGCCCATAGGGGGCCCTTTCCTAAAAACTTTCATTCTAGGTTAGGCAGCCCATAGGGGGCACCTTTCTAAAAACTTTTCCATCAGGTTAGGCAGCCCATAGGGGGCCCTTTCCTAAAATTTTCCATTCTAGGTTAGGCAGCCCATAGGGGGCCCTTTCCTAAAACATTTCAATTCCTAGGTTAGGCAGCCCATAGGGGGCCCTTTCCTAAAAACCTTGTCCTCATGGTCAGCCCATAGGGGGCACTTTTTGAGACAATTCTCAATTCAGGTTAGGCAGCCCATAGGGGCCCTTTCCTAAAAATTTCTCAGGTTCAGCCCATAGGGGGCACCTTTTGAACTTCTGGCACAAGGGCTTCTAAACTTCATCAGTTAGGCAGCCCATAGGGGCCCTTTTAAAAATTTCAAATTTAGGTTAGGCAGCCCATAGGGGGCCTTTCCTAAAAACTTGTCCTCATGGTCAGCCCATAGGGGCTGACTTTTAGGAGCAAATTCTCAATTTCAATTCTAGGTTAGGCAGCCCATAGGGGGCCCTTTCCTAAAAACCTTGTCCTCATGGTCAGCCCATAGGGGGCACTTTTTGAGGCAAATTTCAATTCTAGGTTAGGCAGCCCATAGGGGGCCCTTTCCTAAAAACCTTGTCTCTCATGGTCAGCCCATAGGGGCACTTTTTGAGGCAAATCTTCAATTCTAGGTTAGGCAGCCCATAGGGGGCCCTTTCCTAAAAACCTTGTTCTCATGGTCAGCCCATAGGGGGCACTTTTTGAGCAATCTAATTCAAGGTTAGGCAGCCCATTTGGGGGCCCTTTCCTAAAAACCTTGTCCTCATGGTCAGCCCATAGGGGGCACTTTTTGAGGCAAATTTCCATTCTAGGTTAGGCAGCCCATAGGGGGCCCTTTCCTAAAACTTTCTACCTCAAGGTTAGCCCATAGGGGGCACTTTTCGAGGCATTTTATCAATGGTTAGTCAGCCCATGAGGGGCACTTTCCTAAACCCTCCCGATTAGTCAGCTCTCGGGGCACTTTTCGGTCATATTTCTTTCCAAGGTTGCAAGTCTGATAGACGCTTCCTATCATCATTTCTCATACATTTCTACTCAAAGCTTGAGATAGTCTGTCGCCAATTAGTTAGCTCATAAAGCACTTTTTGGAGAAGGAACATTACCTTGAATCATTTGGAACATATTCAAATCTGTAGGATTATCAGCTCTTGGGGCATTTTCCTACCAAACCTAATTTAGGAGGCCAAAAATGGCGTCTTTTGTTTGTCTTTGTAGTTAAGTTTTTCAAACTTTACTACAAAGAGGGGCAGCTGTAAACACCCCATTTTTGCCCTAAGAATCAATAATTTTCAATAATAATCAATTTTCAATTTTTCCTAATTTTTCCCAATTTTCCTTAATTTAGCATAAATAATAAAAATATTCAAAAAATGAAAATAAATAGGAAAACACTTCAATTTTGAAAAATGATTTTAGAAATAGCAATAATGAATAATAAATAATTTTTACAAATTTTTGAAATTTCAAAAAATACAAAAAAAATAAAAAAATTGCATCGCATATGTACAATTTGCGATGTAAATAAAATCGGGAAATTGGGCCAGCTCAGCTGGCTCGTGTGTGCGCATGGGAAACCGTGTGAAGGCTGAAGGTCGCGAGTTCGAATCCCCCCGCAGGCGCTCGGCAAAAATTTTTGTTCTTTTCCCTGGAGCTGCCACGTGGCAGCATGTGATTGGCCGAGGGAAGTCACGCGCGTCGCGCGTGATCGTCTTCTTCGCGAGCCCAGCCGGAGGAAAAAAAATCCGACAGAAGTCCGACGAAGGCGAAATCGGCCGTTTTCTTTTTAATCTTCTAGATTAAAGTCGAGATAAGGCCAAATCCATCAGATAAACCAAAGGAACACAAGAGATTAACATCAAATCGCCGGGATAAAATCGAATCTAAGAAACGGAAAAATATAGGGTTTATCTAAATCGGCCGATTCGAGCTTATCCAAGAGGTTTTCCGGACGCCTATAAATAGAGAAGAGCAGGAGGAAGCCAAAGCACGAAGAAACACGAAGAAAAAGTGAGAGAAAGAGAGAGAAAGGAGTGAATCGGAGTACGCCGGAGGAACTTGAAGCCGAGACTATCGATCGGAGTTGGAGCAACCGCTAGGAGGCGATCTGGGAGTAAACCGCCACCACCATCGGATTCAGCACCCCCAAGAAGCTAGGATTCGACACTTCACCCGCCGTAAACGACCGCGGAACGCCGTGAACGAGCCAACCCCGCCGCCGTGACCGATCCGACCGTTGACCCGACGATTCGACCCGACCCGACCCGAGCGACCCGGATCCAGGTAAAGTCGGATTTTTTCGGATTTTTTTTATAATTTATTTATTATTATTTGGATTTATTTATTTATTATTATTATTTTGTTGCCATTTATTTTTTTTGTTTTATTTTCAATAAATAGGAAAAATGTAGAAATTAGATTTTTCTAGAATTAGAAATGTAAAAAAAAAGTAAAAAAAAATAATAAAATAAATAAAATGTAAAAAAAATAATAAAAAAGAATAAAAAAATAAAAAAATAGAATAAAATAATAAAAAATTAGGAAAAATAATAATAAAACTTTAGATTTCAAAATAGGATAGATAATAACTTAGGATAAAAATGTTCTAGCATAAAAATTACAAAAATTTATAAAATCACAAAAACTTATAAAAATCACAAAAATCATAAAAATCATTGAAAATTAATAAAAATTAAAAAATTATGAAAATAGAAGAAAAATTAAGTTTTAGCACTAGAAAAATCCTTTTTCTTCAAATAAATCCAAAATTGATGTTTTCCAATAAAAATCATTTTCAAAAAAAAATCAAAGCTTAGGCTAGAAATTTTTAGAAAAATCCCAAAAATGTTAAGAACTAAATCAAAAGAGTTTGCAAAATTAAAATTCACCAACAAATCTAAAGGTTTTTCAGAAAAAGCGAACTACGGCTTGTTTGATCCTGAATAGCAGGTACGTAGGCACCCATTCGGTCAACCCCTAAAATGTATGAAAAATCATTTTCTCAAATAATTCCAAAACATAATAAAAAGTAACAGAAACACATGAAACACATTTCTAAAGATGAACGATTTTAGGAGATTAGGTGGTAACCGTAAAGGTTTTAATAGGTTAGCCTCCGGACTTAGAAAGCTCTGGTTTTCCCTTTTTCTCTTCTCACAAAAACGAGAAGAGAAAAGAACGACGACTAGTGGTCCAAATTAAGACTAATCCGCTCCTTTAGTCTTAATTCAATTTTCCCAACAACAGTTGGGTGGCGACTCCAAAAATTAAACGAAATTCCTAACTCAAGTCGAGGATCTATATTAGATGAGCATAGGGTCTAGTTTAGATCGGATTAGGAATGGGAATTCAAAAATTAGACTCGACAGCCTCCATCAACCTATGCATAGATGATGTCATTGGTCAACTTTGATAACCATATCCAATTGTGATTGTTAGAATCATAGGACACATTTTCACTTTTCCCATCAACACCATTTAAGTCACTGAGTACTTCTTGGACTCTTTAGGCTCCACCTTCCTTTAAACTCTTTTCACCTTGGGACTTTGTATAATACCCAAGTGAAGTAAAAACTAACATTTCCGTTGTATAGCTATGATGTATACTTCCTATCATAAATAAATAGCACATGTACCAAGATCCTTTATCTTATGATTAATGTTCCTAATAAAACCACTTGGAATCAATATCCTTTATAGCATGAATAAGTTTCTAAACTTGACTCTTCTTATTGCTGCCAAAACTTGATGAGACACCTCAAGTCTCGCTGTATAATAATAACCAATACAATCCATCAAACCAATAAAACATTATAGAATAACTCTAGTAATACCTTACATTAGATAATATGCACAATAGTCCATTATGTAGTCTAATCAGACTTTACCTACAACATCAATCCTTAATCACAAGTTACTACCCATATATGCAAAACTACTTTGCATAAGCTTATAGGTTTGGAACAAGTCTCTCATGTAATACATGTAAAAAGTGTTCCCAAGGTCTAAAACACTATTAATAATTTCTCTAATTATAAGATATTAGTAAAAACTTATCATCATGTGACTCAGCAATTGTCACATTAACAACAACTTTACCCTTTACCATCTCAAATAACCTCTCAACCACCTAAGGCACTCTGTCCTCACGCAACCCTTCTATTTGTAGTGACAATAGATAATATCCTGCCTCTAAATCTCCCTTTAAATATGTTGTTACTACTAGATCATCAATCTCTAGTGGTACTCATGGATCCCATCTCACATTTAATGATCTTGCTAAACAAATTGCTTTCTACCTCTTCTATTAACTAGTTATCATTGTCATAGATCATGGTCACCTTAATTCTCAAAACAAAGATGGTAAGCACAAAAGACCATCTTCCAGTTTTCAGTTTTGACCTTAACATCAATAACTTTGAAAGAATTAATTAGGGACATGAATGCAGAATGTGTTGTCTTACCGATGACCCATCTCCCATTTGAAGCTAATACAATCTCTACTCAAATACCAATTGGTTCATAATAACTTGGTCATATACATTCTTTGTTGCCCCGACTATCTAGGAGACTCATAACCACTAGTTAAGGAGGGTTATGCAATCCTTTTATGTGGTGGCTAGCTACTCTGATCCTAGCCTATAGGTGGTTGTGGCATAAAATATGAACTATAGGTTGCAACCCAATGCAATGGAGGGTGGTCATCAATCAATTATTGGTAGTTACTACGACCTATAAGGATTAGATTGTTGCTCACTATCATCAAAAGGCTAAAAGAAAAAAAAAATGTATAATTTTTTCTAACTGATGATGGTGTATGGTGGCCCATCACCTTAGGTGGGTCAACAACAACCAATTAATAACTGGTAACAGACCATTCATAAGGTTAGCCATTAATGGAGTAGCCTCTATAGGTGCCCCTTAACTTTTTTTTTTCAATTAATTTTAGTATTTAATTATTTTCTAAGGGAAATAAAGTCAATTATGGGTTCTAATGCACTTTTTTTTTTTAATATCTAAGGTTTAAAATGTTTGTTTTTAAAGATAAACAAGTTAGGTGCATACAATGTAAAGATAGCAAAGTTTGTAATTTACCCTTATATTTGTTTATTTGCTTCACATAGCATGCCCCCGAATCTCATGTTATAAAAATCAATATGATATTGGGGCTTTGGAAAAAAAAAAAGTGAGTAAAGAGGTTTTTGGTTAATTAGTTGAGACGCTATTGTGTTAAATGGAATGTATCAAACTAGTGAATTTTTTTCCTTCTAAATTCATGGTATTTACTTTCAATGTATAAATTTCTCATGAAATACATACTTATCTTTATTTCTTTTTCATTACTTTTCTCATAATGGTTTAAAAATAGACATGACAATTCCATTTTAAGCATCTCCCTCTATTAAAAGTGTAACATATAGAAAAAATGTTTCATATTGGATCCCTTTTCTTTTTGGATGTAGGCCTTTCTTCTTCTTCTATGTTATGATATAAACATGCAATTGGGTTAATTCCATGATTACCATTCGTAGTGTTTTGATATAAGATTCAATTCCTTTTGTGTTTCAACAATAGCACATTGCTTCATGAAGCTAAAATCTAAATATATAGAAGAAATAGGTATTTCAACGACTCTACCATCCAATTAATTCCAACCTATTGATATTGAAAGACTTAAAAGATTCTTGTAAAGTATCATTTCTGAGTCTAGTGGAATTCATAGGTATAGAAAAAAGTCTTGACAAATAGAGATTTTATTCTTAAACCCTATTTTGATTCTTTATACAATATAGAAGGACCACTACTATATATGTTTTGGGGGGAGTGGGTTGTGGCTCGAGAAAATTAATTATTTAAAAAAGAAGAAAAAAATGCATTGTATGTATATTTTCAAGACTATTTTTTTAATAAGATATTTAATATGGTTGAATAGTGACCACCTTAACTTAAAAACATGTAGTCATTGGTTCAAATCCCATAAAGAACATTTTTTCTCTTTGCAAGTTGCATTTATTTTAGTATTGTTTAACTAGTATTTTCTTTTAACCTTTATTTTTCACTTTTTTTCTCCATAATAACTAATAATATTAAGGACATATTAGAATTGTCCTTTTTTTGTCTATATTGATTTGTATATGATATATATCTAATTTATATCTAATATATGTCTATTGGATAGTCTGTTTGATTTATATTTGATTTACTTATATTTCATAACTGGATTTAGGGATTTATTTATTTTTAATAAGGGTATTGTGTAATTGTATCTTTATCTTTTTTTCCATCTAGATCCCATCTAATTCCAATCAAACACTCATATTGAATAAATATGAAACAAACACTAAACAGAAAAAAAAATAAGACAAAGCAAATAGGTTCTAAATGTTATTCATCACAAAATTATAATTAACAAAATAAATTCTCTTCGATTGCTATTTACTTATCAAGTGGTTTTTTTCTTTTTAAATTTGTAATTCTAATATTGATTTACATAAGGTAATGTTTAGGACTCCCCAATCCATGATTTTATGTTGCCTTTAAATGGAAAGAAAGTAAAAATAATAAGAATTAAAGCTAACCCTTTTAGGAAGTGATTCAGCTATTCTAGAAGGTAGTTTAAAGTCTTTTTTTTTTTTTCACTTCCATTAAAAAAAAAAACATATTTCTACATATATCATAAAGAAAAAATGATCTTTATTGATTGTAGCAATAAAAAAGAATAAAAAAAGGAAAAAGAACTTCATATCATAAAAGTTGAATCATGAAGAAATAAATATACCTAGATATTTTATTCTATGGATATTATGAATTATATGTATACGTGGGATGATTTGGAAAACTGGTAGGGATATATAAGAACAAGTAATTTTTATTGGAAA
>JBBMOL010002226.1:0-26999 GCA_037954665.1 Laguncularia racemosa | reverse complement strand
TCAAAGTTACCAAATCAACCGGTCATAAAAAGGGCCAAAGGCACGCCGTGTATGGAGTCAAGCAAATCCACAGAAAGATAACGACCAGAAGTACACAATCGTGTATATTGCCAGAATTTGCACAGAAAAGTACATGGTCGTGTACACGGCCGTGTATCTCCTCGATGCCTGCCTTTTGTGTTGTTTTGTTATTTTAACGCACTTATTGAAGTGACGTCGTTTTGGACTTGTATTTTTACGAATTGTAACCCTAGTATAAAGCTCCTAGGGTTTAGAATAGAGATGGAACATACATCTTAGAACATTAAACATCTTTGAGAGGCTCCTCTCTTGGTTCTTCAAGAACTAATTGAACTTATCGGATTGATTTCCATGGCGCTCATCCCGGCTTATCAATCGGTCTTTCATCCCGATTGTGGCGTCTTCACATTATACCAAGGTTCTTATCTTGCTTATAGACAACGGGTCACAGTTTCCACTGTAAGGTGTTTGTGCGTCTTAGGTAACGAATTTCCGAACGTATTGGTATTGGGTTTCGTCACGAGTTTAGCGTGGTTCGTATCACTTCTAAGTGGAATTAGGCACATTATCTTTTTGGTATCAGAGCTATATCATATTTGGATTTAAGATTGAACACATCATTGTTGTCTAATTGGTTCAAAGCATTTAGATTTGACGCTAATGTTTCATGAAATTGAAGCTAGTTTGAATGACATTGTCTAAGTGTCTTTCAATCTTGGTTTTGTGTGCTTAAACTTAGTTTTAGGCACATCATAGGATATGCCGCTTATGGTGGAAAAATATGGTAATCAGTAGGCGAAGGGATGGAGAGATTGAAATACGTACTTGGAGAGACATAAAACGAGTTTTGAGGAAGAGGTTTATACCGAAACACTACAGGCAAGAGCTATTTATGCATCTCCTGACACTAAGATAGGGGGGTAAAATAGTGGATGACTACGTATAGGAGTTTAAGACACTAGTGATCAGATGTAGATCAGTTGAACCTCCTGAACAAACCCTAGAACGTTTTGTATTTGAGTTGAAGTATGAGATATCTTGTGTAGTTGAGCTTTAGAGATATAGTACACTTGATGAAGCTATGCAGTTAGCCTTGAAAGTGGAAAGACAAAGGCGATCCTATTCATTCCAGTTATTAGGAGTAGTCCCAGTACTAATACAAAGCCCATGGAGGGTGTTGGTCGGTTGGATAGGTCAAAGGGAGCAGGTGAGCATTTCAGGGTTGTAGACAAAGTTATCCCTACTACAAAAAGGGAGAAAAAATGTTTTCTGGGAAAGGCAAAGAGGTAGTTGGATCTGATTTGAGGCAGATGTAGAAGGGTCAACCAGTGGGAAGATGTGCTAGATTAAATGTTTCAAATGCATGGGATTTGGACATATAGCTACACAGTGTCCCAATAAAAGGGTGATGACCGTCATGGAGGATAACGAGGAAGATGATGAGAAGAGACTGTCAAGCCTACAGATTTATCATTAGCCTTACAAAAGTATTATGATGATGAACATGCTGAAACACATGGGGATAAAAAGGGAGGAAAATACTTACCTATTAATGTGTTATACAGGGTTATGACTATTTCTCCAAATACTAGGGACATATAGAGGGAGAGTCTGTTCCACACACCTTGTCAGATTCGAGGTAACCTATGTATGCTTTTTATTGATAATGGTAGTTGTACTAATGTCATATCTCCTGCATTGGTAGAAAACTTACAATTAACCACTAGCTCTCATCCTAACCCATATAAAGTGCATTGGTTGGACAACCGAGGTAGTTTGCATGTTACACAGCGTACCAATCAGTATAGGAGATTGGTATAGTGATGAGATTATCTGTGATGTGCTTCCTATGTATGCATTTCATTTACTACTGGGTCGACCATGGCTATTTGATAGAAAGGTATTACATGATAGGATCAGAAACACTTACATGTTTCAAAAGGATGGTACTCTCCGATTCTATTGACTCCTTTGTCTCCGTCTAAGGTTCGTTCTTTCCAGGAACTAGTCAGAAGCACATATAGCTCTTCTAGATTTTTAGCCAACAAACAATTCCAAACATCGGGTTTCAGTCCACGAAAGACCCCCTAGATTTGAGGGCAAATCTTCCAGAAGCCCGAGGAGATGATGGGAAAATTTCCGGCACCATCAACACTTTCAAAACTCAATTTGGATATGATCCAAATCACTTATATTTTACATCATTTCTTTTCATCTAATAAGTATTTAAGAAATAATCTTAGAAGTACAATAATAATTCTCCATGGGACACCAACATGTCCTACATTAGTTGATGGCCACAGGACATCATCAACTTTGCATTCAAAGGCCCGCAACGACTATTTCCATTATGAAGCATTGGCTCATGAAGACTTATAATGTTTTGTTCTTTGTAATTGTTTTATGGACTATTTTATGTTGTATTTTCTTTTGGGACACTTTCCTTTTGATTCTAAATTTTCATTTACGATCGGCCACCCTAAAAGTGGCATAATTGTAATTTTTCTGCATTTTCTAACCTAACGGCAGCAAGAATAAATACTTGCTTATTGTAGGGTTTGAGTGATGTGCCTAATTCCACTTAGAAGCACAATTAAAAGACTTAAGAAAAAACAATCTCAAGTTAAGGTGAAACTGGATCCACAAGGGCAAATTCACGTGAACCCTAATGAAGATATAAGGAAATCCAAATGTTCAATGATGCAATTGTGAAACCTCAATGATAATATCTTCTAACAACACCCTAATCTCATATAATCCATGAAAATAATCCACAAATTAAAAAGAAAACCTCAATTCCAAGAACTCCTTCCAATAGTGAAGAACACGTTTTCGAGGAATTCTTCAATGAACATTCGAATATCAATTGCAAAGTACCTTAAATAAACTCAAGGATTTGATACAATTAGAAGAAAATCTATCTAAGAACTATCTCAATGCAACCCCAGATATGACACACATAGAGAAGAAAAGAAATCACAACAAAATGAAATTGATATAACTCACAATTTCAAGGTGTTGCACTCGCCACAATTCATCAACTCTTAGGATTGAAATTGATAAGAGTCTAAATGAAAATTAGAACCCTAATTCTCACGTATAGAAGAAGGTTTGATCTGCAAAAATATGGCCTCCTCAAAGCCTCTCTTAAGCAAGTATTTATACTTGCTACTCCTAGGGTTAAAAAGTGCTCAAAATTACAAGTTCGCCACTTTTAAGGTGGCTAACCCTAAAATGAAAGTTACAAAGAAATAAAAGTGTCCCAAAACCAAAATACAACCAAAATAGTTCATAAAAGAGTAAATATATAAAAGAAATAGTCCTTCATGATGTCGGTCGTCAAGAAGCTTTTGAATCAGGTTCCATTGATAACCTTGATTCACTCAGTAGTAAGGTGTTTTTGCATCCTATAGGACTGACAAATGAACCTGTTGAAATGCATCAAAATTATAGTGCAAAGATGTAGAAAGTGGGTTAGATTTCTCAAGGTTAGGTTTCTCTAGCGAAACCCTCAAAACTAGATTCTGGAGACCCTTAGCTCGGGCCCTGGTGATAAGCCTGGAAAAGTCTATTCCTATCATCTCCTTAGGCTTCTAGAAGATTTGCCCTTAAATATGATGGATCTTCGTGCAAGTCATCTACTAAATAAGGTGAAAGATCTGAAATGTTAAAAGTAGTTGATACTCCATAATCTCCTAGCAACTCGATGCGATAAGCATTGTTGTTGATGCTCTTTAAGACCCCGAATGGTCCGTCTGATCTAGGAGATAGCTTCTGTGACATTCTTGTGTGGAAACCTGTCTAATCCACGTAAAAGGAGATTATAAAATGAGCGTGAATAAATACCGGCAAGTGTACCGGATCGGATCAAGTAATATAGTGAGAGAAGAGTGTCGAACCACGAAGATTGATTAAGTAATAGACCTATATCAATTTCTACTATTATTTAGGCAATGATATTTGATGAGAATTGAATGAATTATACTAAATGCTCAAAAAGAGAATTGTGTTTGAAAAATGATGAATTGATGATGGGAAATAGAATCCACCCTAATTCTACTAATCATATTGCATTCCATGTTATAATAACTCATAGTTATATGGATTTTCACAAGAAATTAACAAAACCTTAATCCTTTATCAAGTTTTAAAGTAACATTACCCCAATTTAATTTAATAGCTCTCGCTAATTCAAATCAAATGAGGATTCTAATTCACAATCATAAATTTCCCAATTATATGATTGCCTAATATCTTTAAAATAATTTCTCCAAATCCCTTAGTGAAAAAATTTTAAAATAAAAATATTGCATAAAACACTTAGGTCGCTATTTCTAATAAAATTCAATAACGCTGCTTCCGCATGAATTATTAAATCTTACTTAGGAATCATGATAAAACCTAAATTTCTCTTTTGAGTCATTTATATTTCTATGCATTGATTTCAATTACAAAATACAATTCATAGCAGGACTTCTATATGAAAATTCCGCATATCTATATGTCCTATAACATGAATACAATGATCACTTTAGTTTGAATTATGGCTTCATCATGTTTCCCACAAGGATGATTTAGAACATTATAGTATGAATTGCATAAAAACAATTGAAATAAATAGGTGCAATGGAATTCATATTGAACAACAAGAATAAACTAATAAATGGCATAAAAGAAAATAAAGTAAATGAAACAATAGCTATAATCTTCAAGAACTTCAATCTTCCAAAATGATTCCTCGAATTCTTCAATTGAAAGAAAACTTCAGCAAAATAACTTTCTTTCTTCAAACTAAAATTTGGAATAACATGAAATGTAAAGGAATTAAAGAAAATATAAAATCCTAAAGTTTCCTAAGGGAATTCTAATGATTTCAAAGAAAGACAAAGGATGCTAAACAAAGAATCAAAACAAAAGGATTCTAAAACAAAACGGGATGCTTCCAAGGTTCACACAAGGGGCCTATTTATAGATCCCAAAGAGAGGAGGATAAGGTTGATCTGATGAGGAGTTGAGTAAGCAAATTAGTTAAGATACGATTTTGGAGAGATTTTCGCAATGGATATCTGGGGAGTAATGAAGGCCAGCGGCCTTGAATGTAAGCCGGCGGCTTTAATGCTTTTTGAGGCTGGTTTAATATAGGCCAGCGGCCTTGAATGTAGGCCGCCTAAGGCCGGCGCCTTCCGTGCAATCCTCCGCTCACTTCTTCAATTTTGTGAAAACTCCTCCAATTAACTTGTAATTTACTTTTGGGTCCTCAAAACCTGATTTTTCACAATAAACACCATTAAATACATTTCTTTATATTTTCTTATAATATTGAAATAAATTTAATATAAGTCCAAAAGAAAATATAAAGTATAATGTGATCCTATCACTGTCCCTGCTAAGATTAATCCAGACTAAGTCACCTGGATTATAGAGATGAATTTTCTTGTGCCTGTTTCCCTGGATCCTCTGTTGTTCCTAGGTCTTCTGAAGTGTTCAGTGGTTCAATCATGGATATGTTGAATCTGTTGTGCTCGGTCAACTCTACTAAGACTTTCTTCCTTCGTCGCTGGTCCAGCTATAAAATCTAATGGAATAGAAGGGTTATATCCATAAACAACTTCAAAGGGAGACTTACTGGTTGAACTATAAGTAGACCTATTGTAAGCGAACTCAACAATAGAAGACACAAGTCCCAATCATAAGATTCTTGCCAATTGTTGCTCTGAGAAGATTCCCAAGTGTGTGGTTGACAACCTCTATTTGTCCATCAATTTTGGGATGGCAAGAGGTATTGTACATCAGTTTAGTACCCAGCCTTCTCCATAGTGTTTTCCAAAAGAAACTAAGGAACTTAGTATCTCTGTCTGACACTATGTTGTGTGGAACTCCATGCAAATTTGATAATTTCCTACACAAAAAGGTTAGCAATAAAAAGAGCATCGTCTGTTTTGTGGCATGGTACAAAGCATGACATTTTGCTGAATCGATCAACAACCACCATAATAGAGTCTTTCCCCCTTTGTGTTATGGGTAATCCCAACACAAAATCCATCCTGATATCAGCCCAAAGGGTTTAAATGGTATAGGTAAAGGCATATATTCACCCTGCGCGCCTTTCGTCCGCTTAGCTCTCTTGCAAACACCACACCTTTTTAGTACCCTATCGACATCCCTTGTCATGCCTTTCCAGTAGAAATTCTCCTCAATATGGCTAGAGTTCTCTTCTCACCAAAATGCCCTGACAAGCCACCTGCATGTGCTTCCCTCACCAATAATTCCCTCACAGATCCAGATGGAATACAAAGTTTTCCTGATTTATATAGAAAACCATCTATCACACAATAACCATCATACATCCCGCCTCCAAGACACCTCTCCATGACAATTTTGAATTCCTCATCACATACATATTGTTCCTTCAACAACTGAAAACCCAGTAATTTTTGTTTGAAGAGAAGTGATTAGTACATACCGTCGTGATAAAGCGTTAGCAATAATATTTTGATTGCCCTTTTTTGTACTTAATCACATAAACAAAGCTCTCCAAAAATTCCACCCACTTGGCTTGGCGCTTAGACAAATTATGTTGACCCCTGAAATGTTTAAAGATTCATGATCTATATAAAATAATAAACTCCTTCGGGTGGAGATAATGCTGCCATGTCATGAAGCCCTCACTAAGGAATAAAATTCCTTATCATATATAGAATAGTTCGAAGTTTCTCCACTAAACTTTTCACTAAAATATGCTATAGGCCTCTTCTCCTGCATCAATACAACACCAATTCTAATCCCTGAAGCATCACATTCCAATTCAAAATTTTTGTCAAAATCGGGTAAGACCATAATGGGGCACAAGTGAGTTTTTCTTAATCTCTTCGAAACTCCTCTGGGCCTTTTCACTCCAGATAAAAGGAACACTCTTCTTAGTCAGTTCTGTGAGAGGACTGACAATGCTACTGAAATTTTGGACAAAGCGTCTATAAAAGGATGCAAGCCCATGAAAACTTTTTACCTCAGTAACTGAAGTGGGTGTTGGCCTTTCCCTTAACTGCCCTTACTTTCTCCTCATCTATCTTAACTCCTACACTTGACACAACAAAGCCCAAGAATGTTACCTCATTTTGACAAAAGGAACAATTATGAAAATTCGCAAATAGCTGTTGTGCCTTCAATACTAAGAATACTCCCCGAAGATGCTCCACATGTTGTTCTAGGTCTTTGCTGTAGATCAGAATATCATCAAAATAAACAACAACAAATTTTCCTAAGAACTCTTTCAATACATGGTTCATCAATCTCATAAAAGTACTACTCAAACCAAAAGGCATAACCAACCATTCGTACAGTCCATGACGTGTTTTAAAAGCGGTATTCCATTCATCCCCTTCCCTCATTCGAATCTGGTGATATCCGCTTTTAAGATCAACTTTGGAGAAAATTTGTGAACCATACAACTCATCCAACATATCATCAAGTTTAAGAATAGGATACCTGCATTTAATGGTGATTTTGTTGAGGGCTATGCTATCGATACACATTCTCCAAGTTCCATCCTTCTTGTTCCCAAGAAGGGCGGGAACAGCTCATGGGCTGAGACTCTCTCTAACAAACCTCCGTTCCACCAATTCATCTACCTGACATTTCAATTCCTTAGCCTCCTCAGGATTCATGCGATATGCAGGTCGGTTTGGTAACACTGAACCGGGCATAAAGATCAATAGCATGCTCTATCCCTCTCAAGGGTGGAAATTTCCTGTTGGCAAATCATCAGGAAAAATGTCAGTATACTCATTTAATACTTAAGAAACTGCTGGAGGTAGAGACTGTGATTCTAGTAGCCCTAAGACACTTCTTAACTGAAGCAAGTATGTTGGAGCCTCTTCTATGATAATCTCTCCATCTCACCCCTGCCCCAAATCAACAATACCTTTTTTCCCTCAGAAACATTACTTTGAATCAAAGCCTTCTTAGCCTCTGATGGTCGATTAATCTTTGCTAGACATTATGGACCTCTGAAGGTGGCATAGGATCAGAATAATTCGCTTGCCCTTCTTTTGGAACAAATATGTATTTCTGAAGCCATCATGTAAACCCTCTTGTCATATAACCAAGGTCTACCAAGCAAAATATGAGATGCACACATGGGCAAGATATCACACTCAATTTCATCACAATACTTGTCCCCTATACTGAAGGGTACCCTAGCTCTTTCGGTAACATACAGACTTCCTGATCATTAAGCCAATGTAGTTTTTTAAGGTTTAGGATATGGAATAGTTGAAAGCTTTAGCTTCGATACCAAATGATGCAGCTACTACGTTAGTACAACTACCACCATCTATTATAAGGACACACAAATTTCCTTGTATCCTACAAGAAGTGTGGAACAAATTTTCCCTTTATTCTTCCTCCTTACTAGCAAATGTACTTAATGAGCGTCGCAATACATTAGCAAATTGAAGCATTTCACTAGACATTGTGGAATTCAACTCAATCAACACGTGAATAATATTCCCCACTTCTTTTAAGATCACGGTGCAACAAACTTTAATCTCCACAAGTCACTCCACGGCAACACACAAGTAACAACAACAATGATGATGAGTTACTTCTACGGCAACAACAAGATGGATAATAATTACAAGTATACTTCCACTTCCACGGCAAATAATGATAACAAAGGACTAATATGTAACTTTCCACAAATGAATTCCGAATTCCCCCAATAGGCGCAACTTTTAATTTCAAATTCAAACAACTTCACTTATTGCAAGCCTTCTCAATTGGTAACAATGAATTCAAATTCAAATAGCAATCATTAACTCCCACAACTTAATTGCATATGTTTGAATTCAAATAATTCCTTACCAATCAAAACTCAATGCAATCTACAAATTGTACTCCACCAATTTAGAGTTTTCACAATGGAATTCAAAACAATAAACTACACATCCTCCTCCACGCCACAACAAGCCATGGCAAGGATTTTGGTAAGTTTTGCAAGTTCCAAAAAATTGTTGAAGTAAACAACTCTTTATACTTCTACCCTTCCAAAGTAAATTAGTGATCATAAAATGATGCAAAAACCTTCCTAAACCAACTCTAACAAATAGCAAAATAAACTCCAAGATAAGGTAGTTTCACAAGCTCAAAACCACAACAATCAATACAATTGCGGTTTCCACTAAATCAATCCTAATGGATGATTTAACTCCACGAAATCAAATGAAACCAATTCCCTTCTCTCAACATGAGCTTTGATACCAAAAAGATGATGTGCCTAATTCCACTTAGAATCACAATTAAAAGACTTAAGAAAAAACAATCTCAAGTCAAGGTGAAACCGGATCCACAAGGGCAAATTCACGTGAACCCTAATGAAGATATAAGGAAATCTAAATGTTCAATGATGCAATTGTGAAACCTCAATGATAATATCTTCTAACAACACCCTAATCATATAATCCACGAAATAATCCGCAAATTCAAAAGAAAACCTCAATTTCAAGAACTCCTTTCCAATAGTGAAGAACACGTTTTCAAGGGAATTCTTCAATGAAGATTCGAATTCAATGCAAAGTACCTTAAATAAACCAAGGATTCGAATACAATTAGAAGAAAATCTATCCAAGAACTATCTCAATTCAACCCTAGATATGACACACTAGAGAAGAAAAGAAAATCACAACAAAATGAAATTGATATAACTCACAATTTCAAGGTGTTGCACTCGCCACAATTTCAACTCTTGGGATTGAAATTGATAAGAGTCTAAATGAAAATTAGGAACCCTAATTCTCACATATAGAAGAAGTGTTTGATATGCAAAAATATGGCTTCCTCAAACCCTCTCTTAAGCAAGTATTTATACTTGCTACTCCAAGGGTTAAAAAGTGCTCAAATTACAAGTTTGCTACTTTTAAGGTAGCTAACCCTAAATGAAAGTTACAAAGAAATAAAAGTGTCCCAAAACCAAAATACAACCAAAATAGTTCATAAAAGAGTAAATATATAAAAGAAATGGTCCTTCATGATGTCGGTCTTCATGAAGCTTTTGAATCAGGTTTCCGTTGACAACCTTGATTCACTCAGTAGTAAGGGTGTTTTTGCATCCTGTAGGACTGACAAATGAACCTGCTGAAATGCATCAAAATTATAGTGCAAAGATGTAGAAAAGTGGGTTAGATTTCTCAAGGTTAGGTTTCTCTAGCAAAACCTTCAAAACTAGATTCTGGAGACCCTTAGCTCGGGCTCTAGTGATAGGACCTGGAAAAGTCTGATTCCTATCATTGAGGAGGCTAACATTTTCAGATTTGAACATCACATTTTCGTGAGAGAGCTTAGGGTTTCCCTAGTTCAAATTCTCTTATCAATTTCAATTTCCAAGAGTTAAAATTGTGTGCGAGTGCAAAAAAGGGGCAATTGTGAGTAATATCGATTCCTTCTTTGTTGTTTTTCCTTATCATCATTAGTGAGTCATATCTAGGGTTGATTTGGATTTTCTTGGTCAGATTTTTTATGGTAATTGTGATCAAATATCATGTTATGAAATTGATTACTTTAGTATTTGATACCATCATCAATATTGGAATCATTTGTGATGTGAATGGTGCTTGTTAAGAGAGGATAAAATCATGATTTTGGATCTGTTCTTCTTGACACAAATTCATGTGGATTTCACTTGAATTTGATGTTACTTGGTGAGGCTTAATCTTGTTGAATTGTTGATTGCATCTTTGGACCTTAGGATTTCATCAAAATTCCAATAGGGTTCATGCAATTTCTAGTCCAATTGAACCGATTGAGGTTTATGAGTTGGGGTTTGTTTCTTTGATTCATTTGCATGTTCTTGGGCTTGGTTTTGAGCACATCATCTTTTGGTATTAGAGCATCATCATATTTGGATCTAAGATTGATTACATCCTAATTGAAGAATTGGTTACATTCATTGGAAATCGATGCCACTTTTCATGAGATTAAGACTAGTGATGTGCCTAAATCCACTTAGAAGCACAATTAAAAGACTCGAGAAAAAGTAAACCTCAAGTCAACAACAAAAACCAGCTCCAAAAGGGCAAAAATTACGTGAACCCTAGTGAAGATGCAATGAAAATCCAAATGTTCAATGTTGCAATTGTGATACCTCAATGATAATCTCTTCTAACAACACACTAATCACATATAATTCCATGAGAATAATCCAAAAATTCAAAAGAAAACCTCAATTCTAAGAAATCCTTTCCACAAGTGATAATCGCGTTTCAAGAGGAATTCTTCAAGGATGATTCGAATTCAAATGCAAAGGATCTTAATTAAACACAAGAAAATTTGAATATAATAAGAAGTAAATCTATCCAAGAACTATCTCAATTCACCCCTAGATATGACACACTAGAGAAGAAAAGAAATCACAACAAAATGAAATTGATACTACTCACAATTCCAAGGTGTTGCACTTGCCACAATTTCAACTCTTGGGATTGAAATTGACAAGAGTCTAATGACAATTAGGAAACCCTAATCCTCACGTGAAATGAACTCTCAATTCTACAAAATATTCCCCCCTCAAACCCTCTCTTAAGCAAGTATTTATACTTGCTACTCCTAGGGTTTAAAAGTGCTAAAAATTACAAGTTTGCCACTTTTAAGGTGGCTATCCCTAAATGAAAATTACAAGAAAATAAACGTGTCCCAAAACCAAAATACAACCAAAATAATTCATAAAAGAAGAAATATATAAAAGAAATGGTCTTCAAGATGTCGGTCTTCTATAGGATCCATCGACCCAGCTCTCGCCGGTTCAGGTCGGTCCATGGATAACCCACAAGCTGAGTTTGGGGGAGTTTTTTCCATTGCCCTATAAAATATGATAAGTGTGCCTGTTGGAAAACACAATACAAGAATAATAGAAAAGAGGTTAATATATAAATAATTCCGGGGTCGATCTACTCAAAATGGGCCCTCATCGCCAAAATTTGAATTCCTTTAGTTTTTGCCCTAATGATAGGTCTTGTCGGATTTTGATTTTCCCAATCATCTCCTCGGGCCTAAAAAAGATTTGTCCTCAAATCTGGTAGATCAAATGCAGTAGAGACTTTGTTTCCTCTTAGCAAGCCACCTGAAGAAATATCTCTACAGAATCCCAATATCTGAATACTACAGGTGGTGATTGTTTTCTCTCCTCCATTTCTAGGATGTATCTCATCTGCAACACAAATAATGACCCATTATCCACTAAGATGTCCCCTATCTCAACCCATTTTCACTGATATTGTATCCTCCTTTCTAACTCAATCTGTATGTCGCTAATCCTGATGGTCTTCTAGTGGGCGGCCCAACTGCTCATTGCCCTCTAAGACCTCTGAAGGTGAACACAAATTTTCTCTGAACATTCTGGCCCTCTAATGATAGACTCATCTGACTCTAATCCTCAAAATACTCCAATGGTGTACTCAACTACTCGTGAACCCCTAGTGTCTCTGAAGGAGAACATAACTGACCCTGAACAATTTGGTTCCCCGGTAGTTTTTCTCCTAGTAACCTGGAATCATAGGATTGCCTCTGTCTTTCCACTTTCAAGGCTAACTGTAATAGCCTCATCAAGTGTACTATATTTCTGAAGCTTAACTACATAAGCTATCTCATACTTCAACCCAAATACAAAACGTGCTGGGGTTTGTTCAGGAGGTTCAATTTGATCCATGATAAGAGAAAATTTAAAACCCTTAAAATCATGCGTTAATGATGAATTTGTGTAGTCTTTTGAATAAAATCAATGGGGAAATTCGGTATTTAACAGATAAATATACCAGTTTCAGGGTATAATACCAAAAAGAAGGGGAAAAAGATAACAAAAGAAGAAATGATTGAAGCTTAAAAGATCAAGTTAAAGCTACTTAGGGACAGCATAGGGAAAGCCACCCCGTGTCATGAACCGTGTGCACACCTGAGGATGAAAGTTGTCACTTGGAAAGGAAGCACGGCTTGTGATATGGGTGTGCTGAAGCCGTGGTAGATGCTGCAGAGAAGTGAAAAAAATCCAGAACATGGCACGGTTCATAATGTAGCCGTTTTTCTAGCTTGTTTATAGCCGTGCCACACATTAAACCCAAATGAGGAATTGCGGATTATCGACCAGAGGGAGAAAAACGGTTAGAAATCTGGCCTGTTGGTGGACGTGTCAGGCGAATATTATTCACTTTTTCGAGATTTACTTGGAAAAGGAAAGATACACTCGTATCTTTCCAGCTAAAGATCCTCTACCATTTCCTAGAAAGTATAAATTGAACAACCCTAGGGAGAAGAGGGGGAGGCGGCACAACAGAAACCCTAGAGACGAGAAGTTGTTGCCAAAAGATTTTTCCCGGTTTTGAAGCCAAGATATTTTGTGTTTGAATTTCCTTATGGATTCAATTTTTTTTCTGTTTTGTCCTTTTTATTAGATTCAGAGTAGCTAATTGTTTTATACTAAACCCTCGAGAAACCCCTAAATGCCCATGTAAGGGATTTGTTGATGTTTCAATAATTAATCCTGATCTTTGAGTTTATTCATGTTGCAATCAGGGTTTTTGTTCATCTTGATATGTGCGCAGTATTAAGATTGAACTAGATCTCTGTTATTAAGATTGAAAATCATTTAATAGAGTAGATCTGGCATGAATAGAAAGACCACTTGTAATCCTGAGATAGGTTATGGGAGGTTTCTGTATTGAACGAGGTCATTGGGGTTTTGGGTTTTCAATTGAGAGTCCTAGGATTTTATTTGCAATCTTAATTATGCTAATTAAAGAGAGATCTTAATTGACTTAATTTTAGGCTTAGGGATTATTGATCTTGAGAAAGACCTTAATCTAGTGTAAGAACTCCGCAGATCAAAGATGTTTTGTGTTAATCATTGGAAGGTTCGTAATTAAATAAAAGTTGCATGAGAATTAGGGTGGATCTTGGGTAGGGTATGTTTAGATAATTGATTAACTAAAGGAGTATTCGAATATTTTTACTTTGATCTTTTATTCGTTCCTTTTAGATTTAATCAGTAATTAGGATAATTGAGATCATCAATAGTGAGAAGTTAAATATAGGATAATCGTTAGTACTAGTACTTATAAGTCTTCGGGGGATCGATACCTTTTTACTCCAATGCTATACTGCTAATTGATAGGTACACTTGCCTGAGAACTGATCGTAAGCTGGGATTGAGTATAGGATTTAACTTTTTAGAACGATCAATCGTCCATCAAGTTTTTGGCCCCGTTGCCGGGGATTTGTAATATTAGAAAAGTTGATGCCTACTACTTAACTATAAATTCTTTTAATTATTCTCTTAGTTTCATTCGTGACTCCATTCAAATTTGTTGAGGAAACTAAGTTCATCATTTTTTTTTTCGCAGTTTATGAAAAGGACCCTTTCATCTAAGCTTCTTGATCTTGATCCTGAGATTAACCGAACTTTTAGAAGGCGATTGAGAGGTGCTAAAGAGATAGTGGGGAAATTTTAAAATTTCAACAAACCTTTTAGAAAGTGAAGAAGAAACATCAGTAGCTGAAAAGGAAACTTCTATCACCTGTGGTAACACAAAAGCTGAACCAAGGGCAGATGAACGAAGGACGATGTTGAATATGCTCGACCTACTTTGAGTAGCATTATTTCCCATGTATTGTTCAACCAGCAATAGAGGCCAATAACTTCAAGATCAAGGCCTCTACAATGCACATGATTCACAATTAATTGCCAGTTTGACGGTTTGTCTGATGAGGACCCTCATGCGCACATTCAGATGTTCTTGGTATTTGCGCAACTGTCAAGCAAAAGGGTATCTGAGGAAGCGTTGAAATTGCGACTTTTCCCTTTCACTCTCTGGGGAAAGAAAGGGCAGTGGTTTAGTTCACTAAACTGGGATTCCCATAACCACTTGGACCCAGATGGCGAAGACTTTCCTAGACTAATTTTTCCCACCATCGAAAACTGCCAATTGAGAAATGATATCCATCATTCCCAACTAGACCACGAGCCCCTACATGAAGTGTGGATCAATTAAAGGGAAACTTCTTAGGGGGTGTCCACATCACCAAATGCCTAACTAGCTGAAAAGTTTCTACTTTCTATAATGGCTAGATTATGCAACTCACGGACAATAGATGCTGCTGCTAGGGTACTCTGAATGTGAAAACACCGGAAGAGTCATTGAGTTTGTTTGAGAACATGCCAAAAATAATCACCAATGGAGCCATGGTATACAAAAGCACAGGGCAGCGGGTATTTATGGGGTCGATTTGATGACAGCAATGCAGCAAAAGTGGATGCACTCGCTTAAAAAAGTTAAAGGGGATGGCTATATCACAACTAATCCCAATACTCTCAGCTGAACCTCATTCCAACAATGTGATATCTGAAGTGCTAGAGCGTGTTGATTATGTGGGGAACTCCACAAGGCCATAGAACAATCCCTATAGCAACACATATAATCCGGGGTGGCGCAATCACCCCAAATTTCTCCTGAGTAATCAGCAATTTAAAAGGGGGAAATGCACCTGCTCCAGGATTCTAAAGACCAGCTCCACCTCCTTTCCAAGAAAAGAAATCTAATCTTGAGGATATGATTGCGAAATTCATTCAAGCGTTTGAGCAACGCTAGCAGTTTACAAAGGAAGCTCTAAGAAATCATGAAGCCTCAATCTACAACTTGGAAAACCAAGTAGGGTAATCCCAAAGCGCATGCTGAGCGACCACAGGGTCCCTCCCTGGAAATACGAGACCAACCCAAAGAACACGTGAAGGCAGTGAGTCTTAGGAGTGGAAAGGAAGTGAAATCAGATAAATGTGGGGAAACTCCTGTTGTTCAGAAGGGAAATGAGACTGTTGATAAGGGCGAGACCACTAATAAAGCAGAAAAAGGCAGAATTAATAGAAGAAAGAACAAAAGACTCGGAAGCTAGAAAGACACCTATCGTCCTGCCTTATAAACCCTCATTGCCATATCCTACCAAGCTGTGGAACGACAAGGATCGGAAACATTTCGGTAAGTTTCTGGATTTGTTCAAACAGTTACTACAACTTCCCACTTGTGGAAGCTCTTTCTAAAATGCCCAGGTATGCCAAGTTCTTAAAAGATTTGCAAATCTAATAAAAAGAAGAGGGAAGAAAATCTCCACTGAAAACAATTGGTGTAGGTTGTTCTGCGATTTTACTGAACAAGCTTCCAAAGAAATTGAAGGATCCAGGGAGTTCACCATACCATGTTTCATTGGTAATCTACCCGTAAAAAAGCATTAGCAGATCTGGGGGCTAACATAAACTTGATCCCATATTCCCTTTTTTAAAAGTAGGATTAGGGGAGCCAAAACCCACACGAATGACCCTTCAATTGGCAGACCAATCAGTGAAGTTTCCTAGAGGGGTTATTGAAGATGTATTAGTAAAAGTAGAAATTTTCATCTTCCCGGTTGATTTTGTGATCCTGGATATAGATTTTTGACACTGAAGTTCCTCTGATCTTGGGACGCCCCTTTTTGGCCACAGCCTGAGCAATCATTGATGTGGCTGAGGGCCGATTAGTGCTGCGCTTTGGGGGGAGAACGAGTTAGTGATACAAATACCAGCTGTGATGAAGAAATCGGTAAGTTCGATGATACTTTATGCAATTGACTTAAGTGATACCGTTGTGGAAGATATCTTATGCAAGGATCCATTAGAGTTAGTTTGAGAGTATGCGATATTGAAGAGACAGAAGATTGTGCAATACAAGAAATGCTGACCCTCTTGATGGCAAGGAAGAACTTGGGATAAAAACAGAAAGGGGAGAATATTAATGTAGGAGATGTTACCAGACTAAAGCCCTCTATTGAAGACCTCTAATTTTGGAGCTGAAGCAACTCCTTGACTGTCTAGAGTATGCTTTCTTAGAGAAGGATTCTCAGTTGCCGGTCATCATTGCAGCCGGGCTAACCATGTTCAGAAGGAAAAAACTTTTGAAGATCTTGAAGGAGCATAAGCGTGCCTTGGCATGAAAATTTCGGATATCCAAGGGTTTAGTCCATCTTTCTGTACACAGAAAATCCTGATGGAAGACAATTTCAAACCAGTGGTGCAAGCTCAAAGACGACTTAATCCAAACATGAAAAAGTCGTTTAAGAAAGGGGTAATCAAATTGTTAGATGCTGGCTTAATTTATCCTATTTCCTGATAGTCATGGGTAAGCCCCGTCCAGGTGGTGCCAAAGAAGGGGGAATGCCCTGTGGTCCCCAAATGAGAATAATGAGCTATACCATTAGGGGAAAACGGTGACGGGATGGCGAATCTGCATTGACTATCGAAAATTTAAAATTTGAAGCCACTCGCAAGGACCATTTTTCTTTACCTTTTGTCGATCAGATGTTGGAGAGGCTTACTGACATATGTTCTACTTTTTTCCCTAGATGGGGTGTGGGGATATTACTAGATCTAAATTGCCCCTGAAGATCAAGAAAAAAACTACCTTCACATGTCCCTATGGCACATTTGCTTATAGGAGGATGCCCTTTGGGTTATGTAATGCACCGGCCACTTTTCAGCGGTGCATGCTAGCGATTTTCAAAGATTTGGTTAAAGATACATGGAGGTTATTCATGGATGACTTTTCTGTGTTTAGGGATTCATTTGATTCTTGCCTGCAGAATTTGGAAAGGGTGCTCCTACGTTGTGAAGAAACCAACTTAGTTTTGAATTGGGAGAAGTGTCACTTTATGGTGACTGAAGGTATTGTCTTGGACAAAAAATTTATCTCAGCAGGGGATTGAAGTAGACAATGCCAAAGTTGATACTATAGCCAAACTCCCCACCCTCTTTTGTTAAAGCTATTCGGAGTTTTCTAGGACATGCTGGATTCTATAGACAATTCATCAAAGATTTCGCCAAAATTGCTCGCCCTCTCACTAGGTTGTTGGAAAAGAACTTCGCCTTTGATTTCAATGCTGAATGCCCTCCAACCCCTTTAAGGCGCTGAAGGAGAAACTGACCAAGGCTCCAAATTATGTTGGCTCCATTTTGGGAAACCTACCATTTGAACTGATGGCGATCCAGCACTATGCGGTAAAGCTGTCCTGGGTCAAAGAAAGGAAAAGTATTTCCAACCAAATACTTTTCCAGCAAAAACTTTAACCGGCGCCAAGAGAATTATACCACTACTGAGAAGGAGTTATTGGCATGGTGTTCGCTTTTGACAAAATTTAGATCCTATCTGGTTCTTTCTAAGGTTTAAAGTGTATACAACCACTCCTCCTTGAATATTTAAGGCCCAAGACGATTGCAAAACCCCGCCTCATCAGGTGGATACTCCTATTGCAAGAATTTAAACCTTGAGATCAAGACAAGAAGGGAGTAGAAAATCTTGCAGTAGATCATCTTTTCTCGATTGGAAAACCCATGCGTTGAGCAGTTGAAGGAAGAAGATATTAATGATAGATTTCCTGAGGAGAATTTGTATTCCGTCACAAAGTTAGCAGTTCGGAGTCCCCATGGTTTGCGGACATGGCCAACTATCTAGTGGCTAGGGTCCTTTCATAGGACATGTTAAAGCAACAGAAAAAGAAGTTCTTTACTGACCTGAAGTATTACTATTGGGAAGACCCCTACTTGTTCAGGTATTGCTCAGACCAAATGATCAGGCGCTGTGTCTCACATGAGGAAGGAGGAGAAACTTGAGCCCTTGCTATAGTGGACCCACTAGGGGACACCATGGTGCAAACAGGACAGCCCACAAAGTGCTAGAAGCTGGTTCTATTGGCCATCATATTCAAGGATGCCCAAATTTTTGTAGCTCAATGCGATCGATGCTAGAGAGACGGGCAACATTTCAAGGAAGGACGAAATGCCACAACACTATATTCTGGAGTGCAAAGTGTTTGATGTATGGGGTATTGATTTAATGGGGCATTTCCTCCTTCATATGGAAACAAGTATATATTGGAGGGAGTAGATATGTATCTAAGTGGGCAGAAGAGCAAGCTCTACCAAAAAATGATGTTAGGGTGTTGTCAAGTTCCTTAAGAGGCTCTTTTACCATTTTAGGGTGCCTTTAGCACTAATCATGATCGGGGTACACATTTTTGCAACTCTCAGGTTGAAAAAGTCTTAAAAAGATATGGGGGTGACTCACCGTCTTACCACTCCTTATCATCTATAGACAAGTGGCAAGTAGAGTTGACAAATAGAAAAGGCTAAAGCGCATCTTAATGAGATCAACTCTCCAGCATGGGCGAGATTTGGGCAGACAGGTTAGAAAGATGCGTTATGGGCTTACAGGACGGCCTATAAAACACTACTTGATACAACCCTTTCCGGTTAGTATATGGGAAAGCGTGTCACTTACCAGTTGAGATTCAGCATAAGGCGTTCTGGGCATCAAGACTATCAATCTCGATCTCGACAAGTCAAGGGCTCACAGGAAAAGTCAGATTAATGAGCTTGATGAGTTAAGGGCTTATGGCCTATGACAACGCAATATCTACAAGGAGAGAGCCAAAGCATATCATGACGCAAGGTTACGCCAGCACAAGCAATTTGAGGAAGGGAATATGGTACTGCTAAATTTAACTCTAGGGTTAAAACTTTTTCCTGGGGAAAATCAAATCAAAATGGTCAGGTCCTTTTTTGGGTCAAGAACGTTTTCCCTTATGGACGGTGGAGTTAGAACACCCTGAAAAGGGTATTTTCAAGGGCAATGGACAGAGACTTAAACATATGTAGGAGACAAGAAGGTTTTGAAGAAAGAGCGGAGTTGACCTTCATTCGAATCCATAACTGATCTCCCTCTATTCATTAGGTCGACCTAACGACGTTAAACAAAAGCGCTGGCTGGGAGGCAACCCATGCACTACTAGGTTAGTTTTCCCTTAACTGTCATCATCAATATTATTAGTGAATGTTGGTTTTGCAGGTGAGATTTTAATAAAGAGGGTACACATGGTCTAACCACACCTAAGTGTATGAGCATTTGTAAAAGGTGTTTCGTTCCATGGGATGACATGGGTAAAAGGCACGGCCAAGTTACAACCGTGCCACAAGGTAAGATTTTTCCAATTCCTTTATATAAAGGCAGTGCTTGACACGGCTTAGAACACTCCAGTTTTTTAAACCGTGTAATAGCCCTTAAGGGTTTTCGATTGTCACTATAAGTGCCTTTCCCTACACTTATCCCTCATTCACACATTATTCTCTCTGCATCTTCGTTTTTTTTTTTATGCTCCCTCTCTGTTGGTTCCACGGGTGAAGGACTCATTCATCAATCTTTAGAGAAATTTTTTGAGCGTGGTGCATCCAAGATGCCTAGGACTAAAAAAGGTGGCGTGTAAGAATGCCAACCTCGTTCCCGTTGGGGGTCGTTTTAGAGCTTCGAGACTTATCCTCCTAACTTGAGGAGGGAGGATGAAGCTAAAATATGATACGGTGCGAGAACAGAAGGTATTCATGCCAATGTGGTAATCGATCGAGAAGTTCTCGCTCGGTATGGGTTGGCGGAAAAATTTGATCAATTCTTGAATGATCTAGCTTGGAGAGCACTTCTGAGCATTGAAGAGGACGTTTATGCTTCGCTGAGCTATGACTTCATCGCTACATTCAAGCTTAGTTTCGACCGTATACCCAGCTTGATAACGTGGTCTCCTTCTAAAGCCCAAAGGGGGTTACCACCGTGTTTTAAATGAGAGAATTTATCAAGTGTCTGGGTATTATGACAATGATTTTTCGACTACCGATGAGTTTTTCTCAGCTTCCAAATGCTTTTCCTAGGGGCTTATTACAGTATAGAGTGTGGAACAGTTATGGAGATGGTGGGGATGATCCATCCAAATCTAAGGAAGCCATTTACGGGACCCTGCCGTATGTGTGCTTCATTACATTTTAGTCCCTTCAACCACTGGGAGAGGTGATTCTCAGGGGGTTATGAAAGCTTCGGGCTTGTACCAGTTGTGGATATGATCACTGGTACCCGGGTAATGTTGGATTACAACTGTTTGGTTGTTTGAAAAAACAGTGCGATCTAGGGGATCACAAGGTTTTTGTCGGCTCCTGGATTACCCGTATTCTGAAGAACTATGGTGTCTTCCCAACACGGGTTCCAAGGGACAGTTTTTGGACGGAGTACCTCTCTCCTGAGAGTGTTTTGCGAAGGTGGCGGTTTCGCATATTGGATGCATCTGACGAACAACAAGAGCAGTAGATAGAACCTGACAGGATGAGGAGCAAGAGTTTAAACTCGAGAGAGGCCGGACCAAACTAGGAGCTGGCAGATTCTGTCAAGAGATTGACTGCGGATGTGGAAGAAATTAAGAGAGAACAAGCCAGGCATCCAAGTGGGTGAAAAGGGGCCCGAAGATTTATTTTTGGGCACGTGTTTATCCCGTATTGGTGAGAAATTGGGGGTAGATCTTCCCCCATGTGGTGGCTCTAGTGATGAGGATGTCGTATCACAAGCTACTCAGGTTGTTTCTGGAGGAGATCGTCACTCGAGCGGTGCATATGATCCCGTTTTCATTTTGGAGATCCTTGGGTGCAGCATTCAAAGGCACGACAAAAAAGTCCAGCAGTTGCTACTGCCAAAGCGAGCAATCAACAGGATACTGAGGTGATTGGATCGATTCTCCTCGCCGATCAGGCACTATACCATTGCCATCTGATGATGACTTCAGTAGCTGATCTCGCGGGGATAGATGGAAGTTGGACCTGGGAGATTTGGACCGTTGTGCAGAACAACCGTTTTACTTTTGTTTTTACTATCCTAATTTTTTTAATTAGGAAGACTGACCAACCACTAATGCTTGTCATAGAAAATGCTGATGATAGTTAGCTTTTTTTTCAGTCGATTATTAGTTTCTATTGTTTTTTTTTTGTGAGATACAGGCTTTAAAAGTATGGCCCCTCTTTTTTATTTTAAAGCAGGGGGACCCCCATGATTTTAAAATTTTTTTTGGGGGGGGTTTTGAATTTTTTTAAAATTCCCGGGTTTGGGAAGGATTTTTCCGGGGAATTTTTCATTTTTTTTTTTTTTTTTTTTGCTTTTATTCTTTGTTCCCCTTTTTTTTAAAATTATGAGGAAATTGGGGAAAATTGTTTTTTTAATTAAAGTTTTGGGGAAAAAGGGGGGTTTGGGGGGGAAAAAGAAACTAGGAAAAAAAGGGTTTTTGCAATCAAAAATTTTTAATTTTCCCTCTTATTTAAGGTATACTTGATGAAAAACTTTTTAACAATCAAGGACTCTTTAGTTTTTGTTATCCCCCGGGGAAAAATTCTTTAAACAATTTTTTTTTCCCCTTTTTAAAAGAAATTAGGATCAAAGGTTAAAATTCAAAAAGGAAACCCAAGTGAAGAAAAATTTAAACTTGTTTTTTAAACCCTTCTACTTTGGGGAAATTTGAGATTGGTTTAAAGGGCCCCTTTTGGGGGGTTTATTTATTGTCTTCTTTTTTTAGAGGTGAGTTTTTTGGGTTTAAATTGGATTTGGGGGGGGATTTTAAATGTTTACCTTTAAATTGGTGATTTTTTCGAAGAATTTTTTTCTAAAAATTTTATATATAAAAAAATTAAAAATTTAAATTTTAAAAGAGTTTTTGGGAAGAATTTAAAAATATAAAAAATAGTTCAGAAGGGGAAACCTCATGATTTGAGTAATTTAAAGGGTGGGGAATGCCTTTTTAGGGAATAACATTATTGACTGGGGGGAAAAATTTTTTGGGTTCAAGGGTTTTGGGAAAAAGCTCGTAAAAGGGGCTTTGGAAAAAATTAATAAAAAATTTTTTAAACTTAAAAAAAAAAAAAAAGGGGCCTTTAATATGAATGATAGTTGGGAAATTTTTGATTTAGTTGGTTAAAAAGGTTTTTCGGAAGGGGGGTTTTTTTTAAAAACCGAGTAGCCAAAAAGACCCCCGGGGCGGGGAATTTTAAATGCCCAAAAGGGGAAAACCCGTTTTAAACTAATTAAAAAATTTAAATTTAAATGATTTTTTAAATTGGCTCGAACGGGAAAACCCTAGGGTTTTCCCCCTTAACTGAGGGAAAAAAAATCCCTTTTTAATGAGTAAAGGCCCTCGGGATTATCGATTTGAAATTTTTGGTTACATGGGGGGGGTTTTAAATTGTTAAGTTTTTTTAAGGGTAAACCCCAAAAATTTTAATTTTAAAGGAATTTTGGTAAAACCAAAAAAGGGAAAAAGAGCTAGGGGAAAGTGGATAAAAAATGCCTTTACCCCCGGGTTTGTGTTGTTTTAACAACAGGGGGTTTAAAAGGTTGTTACTTTTTTTTTAGTCTGGGATTTTTGTGGAAATTTTTTTATTTTGGGGAAAATTTTTGGTTTAAAAAATTTAAGGGGTTTTTAATATTTTTAATTTTTATTTTTGGATTAGTTTGGGAATTTTTTTTAATGTTTTTTGGTATAAAAACAACGGTAAGTTTTGAGAAAAAGATTACCTTTTTGATTAAAGGTGTACCCCTTTGGAACTGGGTGATGTTAAAAAATATTTTCTCGATTTTTTGGGGAAATTTTGAGAAATTTGCCCTTTTTAAAGTTTTCCTTTTTAAACCCGGTTTTGTTTTGAGGACAACCCAAAAAAGTTTTTAAGGGGTGGGGAAATTTTGAATAAATAAATTTAACCCCTTAAACAAATTTTCTTTTGGGCGTTAATAAAGAATTTGTTGGGCCTTTTAAATTTTAAAATCAATGGGGAATTCGGTATTTAAATAAAATAAAAATATCATTTTCCCGGGTTTTTAAATACCAAAAAGGGAAGTGGAAAAAAATAACAAAAAAGATGATTAAAGTTTTAAAAGTTTCAATTTTAAAGTACTTGGGGAACAAAAATTGGGGGAAACCCAAATGGGTTTGTCATGAACCGTGTGCACACCTGGGGTTTAAATTTGGGTTCCTTAAAAAAAAAGGGAAGCCCTTGTAAATATGGGGTTTCTTAAAGGGTTATGGCAAACCTGCAAAAGAAGTGAAAAAAATTTCCCAAAACCCCCATGGCTGGTTTCTTTAATCAACCCGGTGTTTTATAGCCAGCCAAAAAATTGAACAAGAAGGGGGGGAATTGGGAAAAAAACGAAAGAGGGGACAACCGGTTAGAAATTTTGGCCTTTGTTGTTGGAGTGTAAAGGCCCGGGAATATTATTCACTTTTTCAAAGTTTTTATTTGGAAAAAGGAAAGTTACCCTCAAATCTTTCCAGTAAAAACCCTTTGCCTTTTCCCTTTAGAAAAGAAATAAATTGAAAAAAAACCCTGGGGGAAAAAAAAAAAAAAAGGGAGGGGGGGGGGCACAAAAAACCCCTAGAGACAAAAAGTTTTTTTTCCCCAAAAAGAGTTTTCGGATTTGAACCCAAGAAAATTTTATTTTTTTTTAAATTTTTCCAAAAAGGTTTTTCAAAAAATTTTTTTTTTTTTTCCCTTTTTTAAATTAAAGATTCATGATTTAGTAATTTTTTTTAAATTTGTCCCTCGGGGAAACCCAAATTTGGTCATGAAACGGATTTTTTGATGTTTCAAAAATTTAATCCTGTCTTTGATTTTTTTTCATGTTGAAAATATGGTTTGTTCATTTTTGATATGTGGCGGGATTAGGTTTTCGAACTAGATCTCGGGTTTTTTAAAAATTTCCGAAATCTTTTAATTTAAAGAAGATCCCCCCTAAAAAAGGGGGCCCATTTGTAATCCAAGATGGGGCCCATAGGAGGTTTTCTAAAAATGAACAAAGGTCTTGGGGGGTTTGGGTTAATTTAAAAAGTCCCTGGGAAATTTTATTGCAATTTTAATTATGCAAAAATTAAAGGAAAAATTTTTTAATTTGGGATTTAATTTTAGGCTTTGGGGGTTTTTTTATTGATTTTGAAAACCCCCTTTAATTGGGTAAGAACCCGAATAAAAGGGTGTTGTGTGTAATCGGGGGAAAAGGGGTTGTAGTTAAATTTAAAAAATTGCATGAAAATTTTAAGGGTTTTGGGATTTGGGGGGGGATGTTAGTTAATTGAATTAACTAAAGGGGGGGGTATTGAATATTTTACTTTGATATTTTTATTTTTCCTTTTTTGGGGTTTAAATTTCGAAATTTTGGAAAATTGGGGATCATAAAATATTTGGGAAGTTAAATTTGTAGGAAAATTTCTTTTAGTACTAGAAACCTTAAAAAGTCTTTTTGGGGTTTCGAACCCGTATAATGCATACTGCTAATTGATGGGAAAATTTTTGTGAAAAATGGTTTGTAATTTTGGTTTGGGGTTTTTTAAGGATTTAACTTGTTAGAACGATAAAGATCGTTTTTTAACCCACATCTAAAACACTATTTTTTTAAAACCCCCTGTAATACCCATTACTGTTTTACCCCGTTCAGTGTTTGGGACCCCTAAAAAAACCCCAATGTTTTTAAAAAGTTTCGGAAAAAACTATTCCTAAAAAACTTTTTTTAAATGTTTTTCCCCAAAGGGTTTTTTTGTTTTTCCCAATTTCCCCCATTCGCCCAAATCCCCTTTTTCCCCCACAAAGCGGCAAAACCCCTTGAACTCAACGGTTTGTAAGGCTTTCCCCCTGGGTCTTAATCAATCTCAAAAACACTTAAAAGCCCCTCAACTTGGGTCTTCCCAGTTATTGTATCGGTGGAATTCCCCTAAAATAAAGGCTTTTTTTAGTTTTCCAACCCCCAAAGCCCTGAGGTGGAAAAAATTTCCCCTGTTCGAGTTGGGTTTAAACCCCCAAAAATTATCATCTTTGTTTTCCCCTAAAAGCATGATAATCTTTCTATTTTCTCCCAAAATTTTCCTAAAACCCCCCTTCCTCTGGAAATTTGGGGGAGTTTTTTTAGGTGGTTTTTTTAAACGTTTCCCGGGTGGTTGGTTTGGAAATTTGTACCCTATAAATTTTTTTTTGCTAAATGTACAACAATTGCGGTAAAGTTCCCGAAGTTGCCTATCTAGATTTCTTCCCACTTGTATTTGACGCCCTGGTCTCCCACCCCTTGGTTTTTGGGCCCTCATTGAATGTTTTTTACACTATCATTTTGGAATGTTGTGGTTTGTGATTTATCTGAATACAAATGTTCTCAAAAAATTTTGTAGCACATCCCTTAACTTCACCAGTTTTTTTTTAAAAAGTTTGGATAACAACAAACACTTGTCACCCTTTGGTTTTTTTGAAAACAAGTAAAACCCAATCCCAAACAAATACTTCTTTCACTTCAAGTTTTAAATTGAAGCAAAAAAATTAAAAAAATTTTTTTTAAGTATTTTAAGATTTTGAATTAACAAAGCCAATTTTTTAAAGAAATTTAATATCAAAAAATTTTCCCTTTTAAATGTTAATTTGAATTTCAAACTTAAACTATTTACCCCTTAATTAGCCCCCCGGTTTAAAATACACTTTATCTTAATGTGTAGCCCTCCCAACAACCCAAAAATTTTTAAACCCCCAAAAACCCCCCACCCTCAACGGGGCATTTTTTTTCCCACCAAAAACCCCCACGACAAACAAAAAAAAATTCACCCCCATTCCAGGCAATGAAACAAAGGCTACAACAAAAAATATACTCCATTTCCCCGGGGGAATAATAAAAAAATATATTTTTACTCCCCAAAATTTTTTAACCCCCGCAAATCAAAACCCCAAAATGGGCCCCAGAAAACTTAAAATTTTTGAAATTCAAACTCTTAAACAAATTTTACAACCCTTTTCTTTAAATTTTGGTTTTTAAGTAATAAATTTCCCAAATTCAAAAAAGCACCAGAAAACCCCCACAACTTAAGGGAAAAGTGTTTTGAATTAAAATTTAGATTCCTTACTAACCCAAAATTAAATGAAAAATTTCTTTTAAATTTTATTTTTTAAAAATTCAACAATTACACTTTTGGAAGAAAAAACAACAATAAAACCACCCTTTTCCTTCACGCCATAAAAAAACCCAAAAAAAGGGAAAATTGGGTTTAAAAGGTTTTTCAATTTCCCAAAAGTTGTTAAATTTAAACAACACTTCTAT
>JBBMOL010002225.1:0-27007 GCA_037954665.1 Laguncularia racemosa | reverse complement strand
TTTTACTGCTTTTCACTACCTACCAAATTATCCATCTTTCTCCACTTCATCCTAATGTAAGGGAGATCTATACTTCCTACCATACAATGCTTTATATGGAGCCATTTGAATAGTAACTTGATAGCTATTGTTACATGACAATTCCACCAAGGGTAGATGATCACTCCAATTACCTCATGGTCTAAGGCATAAGCTTGCAATAAGTCTTCCAGAATTTGGATTGTTCTTTCAAACAACCATTTGTCTAAGGATGAAATGTAGTACAAATTGTAATTTATTACCTAAGCCTGATGTAGACTTTTCTAGAACCTACTCATAAACCAAGTATTCCTGTTAGAATTTACAGTGGCTTGTATGCCATATAATTCTAACAATCTCCTTAATGTAAAGTTGAGCAAGTTTCTCTAATATGTAGTTTACCTTAATTGGTAGAAAAATGGGCAGATTTGCTCAATTTTCACAATCACCACAAATTGTATCATATTTTCTCCTTGGTTCTTGGAAGGGCAGTCACAAAACCCATAGTTACATGTTCCCATTTCCATTCAAGTATATGAAGTGGTTGTAACTCCCTAGCTAGTCTTTAGTGCTTGATTTTGATTTGTTGATAGTTTTAAGGCATTTGGATACAAATTTAGCTATCTCTCACTTCATATTACTCTACTAATAATGACTTTTTAGTCCTTATACATCTTGGTGCTTTCGGGATGTACTATATATCCTGAGTAATGGGTTTCTTTTATAATCTCCTTCTTAATTGCATGTCATCTGGAACACATCATCTTGTGCCATATTTAACTACCCCTTTAGCATCTACATGAAATTCTATGGTTTTACCTTGTTCTATTTTGCTCTTGATCTTTATGATCTAAGATCTCCAATTTGTGCAGTCTTAATTCGATCAATTATACTTGGTTGAAAACTAAGCTAGCTAACCTATTTGTCACTTCTTGTGTTACCATCTCCAAACCTAACATGCCCATGTCTTCCAATATCTATCTCTAAGATGTGACTAGAGTTGCTATATTAATTTGTTTCTTTCGAATCAAAGCATCTGCCAACATTTGCCTTCCCAAGGTGGTAATGAATCTCCACATCATAGTCATTGATTAATTTCAGCCACCTCCTTTGTCTCATGTTTAGGTTCTTTTATGTGGATAGGTATTTTGGGCTCTTATGGTTTGTGAAGATTTTGCACTCTCACGATACAGATAATGTCTCTATAATTTCAACACTAAGATCACCACTGCTAACTCTAGGTCATGCGTAGGGTAATTTCTCTCGTATGGTTTTAGCTAGTGAGAGGTATATACAATAACTCTCCTATTCTGCATAAGCATGCATCCTAAGCTTGAGTTGATGCATAACTGAACTCTTCAAATTCTTTTGCTATGTTTGGTAAGGCTAGTATTGGAGTTGTTACCAACATTTTCTTTCATTGTTATAAAACTCATTTCACAATCTTCATTTCACACAAATTTGACCTTCTTCTTTATTAATTAGGTCAAGGGAGTTGCTAGCTGAGAGAACCCTTCTACAAAGTGTCTCTAATAACTAACTAATCTTAGAAAGCTCTTGACCTCTGTCACAGTTTTTGGTCTTGGATAGTTAATCACTGCCTTTACCTTCTTAGGATCTACTGATTTTGCTATCTTTATTTATTACATGTCTTAAGAAGGATACAAGTTCTAGTCAGAACTCACACTTACGAATTTGGCATAAAACTTCTCTTCTTGTAGTCTTTCCAATACTATTCTTAGATGTGCCTCATGTTCTTCCTTACTCTTGGAATAGATGAAAAAATCATCTATGAATATCTTTTATAAACTAATCTAGCAAATCTTAAGCATTTTGTTCATAAAATCTATGAAGAAGCTTTTGGGAGTCTAATTTTTGATTTCTCATTCCTAATCCGATCTATATTAGATCCTATGCTCATCTAATGTAGACCTCACTTGAGTTAGGAATTTCGTTTGTTTTGGAGTCGCCACCCAACTGTGGTTGGGGAAAGGGTTGAATTAGGATTAATTGAAGGGAGATCAATCCTAATTTGGACCACTGGTCAGCGTAATTTCCTCTTCTCGTTTTTTGTGAAAAGAGGAAAGGGAAAACCAAAGTTTCTGAGTTCGGAGGCTAACCTATTAAAACCCTAAGGTTACCACCCTATTCTCTTAAAATTTAAACCTTATCCAAAATGTCTTTTATTTATTTTTTGTTGTCTTTTTATTGTGTTTTTGAATAATGTTATTCTAGAAAATGATTTTTTTTTTTTTAGTTGCCCCAAATGGGTGCCTATGTACCTGCTATTTAGATCAAACTGGCCGTAGTTCGCTTTTCCTAAAAAACTTTAATGTGTTGGTGATTTTTAATTATGAAATTTCTTTTGATTTATGTTTTTACCATTTTAGTATTTTTCTGAAAAATCTAAGCCTAAACTTGATAATTTGATTTTTTTTGGAAAATAATAATTTTTAGGAAAAAAGCCAATTTTGGATTTATTTAGAAAATGATTTTTCTAAGTGATAATTTTTTTTATTTTTTCTACCCATTTCTACTATGATAATTTTTTATATTAATTTTTATAATTTTTATTGATTTTCTTAATTTTTTATAATTTTTATTGAAAAATTTTCTCCTATATTATTCATCTATCCTAAACTAAAATCTAAAATTTACTATTCTCTCTAATATATATTTTTATCATTTTCTCTATATTTTTATATTTTTATTATTTATTATTATAATTATTATTTTTCTATTATTATTCATCCTAAATTAAATCCTAAAAAAAAACTAATATAAATTTTAATATTTTCATATTGTTGAATTATAAATAACAAGTAAATAAATAAAGAAATTAAAAAAAATAATTAAATAACTAAATAAACAAATAAGAAATAAATAAATAAAATAAAAATAAAAAAATCGAAAAATCCAACTTACCTGGATCCGGGTCGGGTCAGTCGGGTCGATTGGGCACGACGTTGGGAGTAGCTCTGTTGACGGCGTTCTGGGCCTTTCGAAGCAATTGAGGTTCGTTTCCCAAGTTTTCGGGGGTAGGGAACTCAACCGTGGCGGTGGATTTCTCCAAAAACCCTCCTGGTGGTAGCTCGGTGGCTTGATCAGTGGTTGCGGCTTGGAAACTCCGGCGAGGCTTCGATTCTCTCTCTTTTCTCTCTTTTCCTCACATTTTGATCTGGATCCTGCTTCCTCCTTCCTCCTCTATTTATAGGCGTAAGAAATCGATGGATAAGCTCAGATTTCCTTCGATTGAAGCAAAATTGGATTTCGGTTGAAAAACCCATCTCCGATTTGTGCAAATCCATCAATTTGTTGCAATTTAATTCTAACTATATGATGTTTATCTTATTTCTGTTGAAGATCTGCTGGATTTGTGCAAAAAAATCGAATCAAATGGCCGAAATTCGATTTTCTCTCCTCGCCGGCGATCTCAGATGAAGGTTGATGATGATCACGCGCCCAGCGCTGTGCGTCCGCTCCAACCAATCAACTGCTGACACGTGTCCTAGCGATGAAAAAAATTGCAAAACGTGGATTCTCTGCCTCCCTCCGGTTTCGAACCCGTGATCGAGCCCCTTTCCCCGCACCTTAGACCATGTTCGAACCAGCTGGGCTAGCCCACTTTCACGATTTTTTATTTTCGCAATTTTGCATATATGAAAATGCGATTTTTTTTTTTTTTATTTTTTTGAAATTTCAAAAATTTGTAAAAATTAATTTAGTCCCTTTTATTTCCATTTCTATAATCATTTCCAAAATTGATGTATTTTTCCTATTTAATTTTATTTTTGAATATTTTCATATTTTTGCTAAATTAGAGAAAAAATGGAAAAAATGAAAAAAATGGTAATTGGGGTTTATTGTTGATTATTATTGATTCAATAGGGGCAAAAATGGGTGTTTAACAGTGCCCCTCTTTGTAGTAAAGTTTGAAAAACTTAACTACAAAAACAAGAAAGACGCCATTTTTGGCCTCTTGACTAAATGGATAACGCCTTGGTTGGCTGGTTATTTTAGAATTTGGTCTTTAGTGGGAAAAAATGCTCCACGAGCTAAAAATCCCATGAGTATTTTTGTGAGGTTGGTTTTGCTTAGGGAATGGTCTTAAACAACCTAGCAATCTGGAGTAAAGAAATCATCCCAAAAAGTGCTTTATGGCTAATTAATTGGCAATAGGAAACATCTCGAGGATTGTTTAGGAGTGTGGAATTATAAGGGGAAATGGCTGATGATAGGAAGCGTTTTTAATCGGACTAGCAACCTTGAAGAGAAATTATCTTGGGAAAGCGCTCTTATGAGTTGGCTATTGTCAACAGAAGCTTTTGGCTAAACTAGCGACTGTTTGGGGAAAACACTTCGAAGAGCGCTCTTATGAGCGACTAATTGTTTTCGACGAATTTGAAAAAAGTGCTCCCATGAGCTGACTAATTGATAGATTCGAAAAGTGCTCCTATGAGCTAACTAAATCGATATATTGAAAGTGCTCTTCTGAGCAACTAATAGATTTGAAAAGTGCTCCTATGAGCTAACTAATCGATGGATTCGAAAAGCGCTCCTATGAGCTAACTAATCGATGGATTCAAAAAGTGCTCCTATGGGGCTAACAAATTTGATGGATTCGAAAAGCGCTCCATGAGTTAACTAATCGACAGTTTCAAAATTTTGCTACTGTGAGCTAACTTCAAGAAAGGGTGTCTAGGAAAGTGCCCCCTTTTCGGCTAACTAACCTATAGCGAGAGGCCATGCCTCAGAAGGTGTCCCTAGAGGCTGACATTTTTGAAGGGAATGTTTAGGAAATGCCCCATTGTGGGCTGACTAACCTATGGTGGGAATCGTCCTTCTTAGACTCGCGACCCAAGGAAGAAATGTTTCGAAAGGTACCCCTACGGGCTGACCTTGAGAAGAGATTTTAGGGAAGTGCCCTATTGTGGGCGACTAATCATGGTGGGAAGTGTCTTCTTAGACTCGCAACCCTAGGAAAGAAGTGTCTCCCAAAGGTACCCCTATAGGCTGACTTTGAGAAGAGATATTCAGGAAAGTGCCCCCTTGTGGGCTGACTAATCTATAGCAGGAAGATATTCTCGAAAGGTGCCTCAATGTGCTGACCCTACGAGAGGATGTTTAGGGAAGTGCCCCAATGTGGGCTGACTAACCTATAGTAGGAAAGAAAAGTCTCGAAAGGGCCTCAATGTGCTGACCCTACGAGAGGATGTTTAGGGAAGTGCCTCAATGTGGCGACTAAACCTATGCTTTGAAAATGCTTCTACTGAATGACTTGAAAAGGATGCGGATGATAGTTATTTATTCTAAATATGCTTACCCAAATTTTTCGCGGATAGCAACCAAACAACGAACCTCCGTGCTGGTTTGCTTCTCCTTTGCTTACTCCTGCTTTAAGACAGGGCTGAAGATCTTGATGTGCTTCCTTTCTTTGTCGCATGGCTCTTTTGATGGTAGTATTTCCTATGAATGCACCAGTTTTAATGCTCAATATAGGGAGAATTATATTACAAAATTTATTGAGTTTCATTATCATTTCAAAGTTTATCATTCATTAGTGAAGTGGTGGGGAAGTGTTTAGGATGGGTTTTTTTGTAATGAGAACTGGTTTGAAATTATCGACCATTTCAGAGACATTCACTTTTCTTGTAAAAAAATGAAACTGGAAATCAACGAAATTTGTATTGAATATTGGCTTTCATAAACATTAGCAAAATTTCAATTCCCTTTCCTAAGGATAGTACATCTTAACAGCATCTGTATTAATGGGGTCTCTCAATTCTGGACCCCTCCTTTGAGTTAATACCAGAGCACCTCCTGACAATATTTCTTCACCACATATGGACCCTCATAGTTTAGGGTAAATTTCCCTCTGGAATCTTGAGCACTCGGGAGAACTTTCTTTAGCACCAGATCCCCTCTTTGAAGCATCGAGGCCTCATTTTCTTGTTAAATGCTCGGGCTATCCTTTGTTGTAACACTGGCCGTGACAAATGCAGTGAGTCTTTTTCATCAATCAAATTTAGTTGATCAAGTCCCCTTCTTCACCTAGTCTGCTTCAGTTAATTGAGTTTTATGACAGAATTTTAAATGATGGTATTTCGACCTCGACTGGCAAGACTCCTCAGTGCCATATACTAATGAATATGGGGTAGCTTCAGTAAATGTTCTAATTGAGGTCCTATAAGCCATGAGAGCAAATAGGGAACATCTCGTGCCAATCTTTGTAAGTGAAATTTTCATTTTTCGATGATCTTTTTGATATTCTTATTGGCTGCTCTACTGCCATGAAGTTCCACCCATTGGTAAAGTAATCAATGGCTACCAATAAAAAATTTTGTGGCCATTGGATGCTGTTGGAGTGATTGGGCCGATTATGTCAATTCCTTACATGGAGAAAGGCCATGGTGCTGACAACGAGTGTAGCTCGTTAGGCGGAGCATTTTTCCGGTTTGCGTACAATTGACACAAATGACAGTGCTTGACGTATTTTATGCAATCTGATTCCATGGTTAGCCAATAATATCCCAACCTCATGATTTTTTGGGCCAACATGTAGTCGTTCATATGAGGTCCACATACCCTTTCGTGTACATCTTTCATCAGTTCATATGCCTCATCTTTGTCCACACATCATAGCAAGGTGGTACCAGGCGATCTTTTGTAAAGCACAGACCCACTTAATAAGAAATGACTTGCTAACCTTCTGAGTGTTCTTTGGTCATTCTTGCTAGCCATTTCAGGGTATTTGCTTTCTTGGAGAAAAGTTTTGATATCGTGATACCATGGCTTATCATCTTGTGCTTTTTCAATTACTAAACAGTAGGCTGGTCGATTTTCGATGTCTATTTTCAACGGTTGGACTTCGACTCCCCCAGTTATCTGAATTATATATGCTAGTGTGGCGAGTGCAACTGCAAATTGATTCTGAGTTCTTGAGACGTATGTGAAAGTGATTGCCTCGAATTCTTCTATTAGCTTTGTAAAATGTTGATGGTATGGTACCAATTTGGGGTCTTTAGTCTTATATTCCCCTCTTGTTTGTAGTATAATGAGTGATGAATCTTCGTACACCTCTAATTCACAGATTTCCATGTGGCAAGCCATTTTGAGGCCGAGGATGCATGCCTCATATTCTGCGATATTATTGGTATATGAAAATGTGAGCCTTGTTGTGGAGGGAATTGTGTTCCGTCTGGGGATATCAACACTACCCTGATCCCACAACCGAATACGTTGGTAGCTTCGTCAAAGAACATCTTCCACTTAGGGTTCCGGTCTATCTCACAATTTTCTACTAGTGTACCTTCCACTGTTAATATATTTTCATTAGGGAATTGAACTTGTGGCTCTTGGGAATTTCCCTCGATAGGGTGTTTTGCAATTGGTCAGCTAAAGATTGCCCTTTCATCGAGTTTTGATTTATGTATGTGATATCAAACTCCGATAAGTGCATTTGCCATTTGGAGATTCTCCCTATCAAAACGGGTTTCTCTGCCAAGTACTTTAGAGGATCATGTCTTGTTAGCAACTCAATGTGATAGTAAAGGGTATATTGCCTCAATCGGTGCATGACCAAATCAGAGCACAGCAAGTCCTTTCTACTTCTAAATACCTCTGTTCCCTATCTGTAAATTTCTTGCTTAGGTAATATATGGAACGCTCTCTTCCCTCCTCATCTTTTTGCTCTAATACGCATCCCATGGATTCAGGGAGTATCGTGAGGTATATGAATAAGGGCTTCCCTTGCTTTGGGACTATCAAAATTGGAGGCTTTACGAGATAGTCTTTGATCATCCTGAATGCTTCTTCACATTCGTCGTCCCATTCTACTGCATCATTCTTTTTTAACAGACGGAATAGTGGACGGCATTTATTTGTGAGTTGTGAGATAAAACGAGCTATGTAATTCAACATTCCCAGCAAACCTCTTACCTCTTTGACAGTACGTGGAGAAGGTAGCTCTAGTATAGACTTTACTTTGTCAGGATCGATTTTAATGCCTTTTCGGCTTATGACAAACCCTAACAACTTGCTCGTTGTGACCCCGAAAGTGCACTTCTCCGAATTTAACTTGAGTTGGAATTTTCTCAATTGCTTAAACAAATTTCTCAAGATATCTATATGGCTCTCTTCTTCTTTAGACTTGGCTATCATATCGTCGACGTATACTTCGACTTCTCGATGCATCATGTCATGAAGTATCGCGACCATGGCTCTCTGATATGTTGCCCCGGCGTTTTTCAAATTGAAAGGCATGACTTTATAACAGAAAGTCCCCCATGTTGTGATGAAAGTCATCTTAGTTTTATCTTCTTCGGCCATTTTTATTTGATTATATCTTGAGAAACCATCCATAAATGAGAAAAGATGGTTTACCGCAGTGTTGTCTACCAGAACATCGATGTGAGGTAGGGGAAGTTATCTTTTGGCGTAGCTTGGTTTAAGTCTCGGAAGTCTATGCATACGCTACTTTTCCATTTTTTTTAGAACAGGGACTATATTAGCTACCCATTCTGGGTAATCAGATACTTCGATGAACCCTACTTCTAGTAGTTTCTTGACTTCCTCTTTAATCTTTAGTAAGATGTCAGGCCTAAATCTTCTCAATTTTTGTTTTTTGGGGTTTGATATCTTCCCTCGTGGGAAGCCTGTAAAACTACTATTGATTGGTCTAATCCTAGCATGTCGCCATATGAACAGGCGAACACATCTGCATACTTGGTTAACAGCTTGGTCATCTCATGTTTTTGCTCGACACTTAAACTGGTCTCGATCTTGAGGTTTTTAGGTTTCTCAACACTTCCTAGATTTACTATCTTCACTGGCTCGTCGATTGAAATTCTGCTTTGTTCATGTTTTTGCCAATTTCCTTGTATTATTTCATGGTCAAGGACATCGCCTCCAACAACTGACCTAACAGTGTTGGAAACGATATCAGCGTTTTCATTTTTTACCTGTGCAAAATGTCCCTGACGTTCGATGGTAGGAAATTTGGGTGAAGTGAAACAAAAGCAGATATATATAAGCAAGATAAACTGTAATTTATTGAATTATGTAAAGAAGTCTCAATAAAAATTGTTTAACAATTGTTCCCTATCCTTGACCTAACTTAGTGCTATCAATAAGATAACTGAACCAATTATTGAGAGCTGGATGCTGTTTGGACGTGCGAAGGGTTGGGCTCCTATTACTGACGTCAGCTTCGCTTATCCTTGGCTCTTGAATGGTAGTTGCTTGTTTGAATGATTGTTGGAGGGGTGGAATGCGCGTCTGGGTGTTGCTTGGCTTTTCTTTCTTCCTGCCTCTAGCACCTTTGGCTTGTGCTTCTTCCTAGGATGTAGGAACGTACCCTAGTCCAAACGTCCCTTGCTACCCCTCCTTAAACTGATGGCCTTCCTTGCTAGTCACCACATTCACCTCGTTGAATATCTGGAGACCAAGGTCTTTGGAACCATCCTCTCTAATGTAAGGTATGACGGTTTCCTTATAGATGGCATAATCTTGCTCGCCCAACATGGTGACTATCTCCCCATTTGCAATGAATTTGACCTTCTGATGGAGAGTTGAGGGTATGGCTCCAACGGTATGTATCCATGGCCTTCCCAAAAGTGATTGAAAGATCTCGGGATGTCGAGGACTTGGAAGGAGATGTAGAACACTTGCGGGCCAATCTCTACCGGCAAGCTTATTTCCCCTACTATGTCTCTTTTTGACCCATCGAAAGCCCTGACTACGTCAAGCTAAGTTTAATATTGCTTAGATTAACCCATAATAAGTCGAGGGTAGCCAATGGGCAAACATTAATGGATGACCTGTTGTTGATGAGTACTCGGGAGACAATCATGTCATTGCATTTCACCACTATGAATAGCGGTTTTGTATGTTGGTCTCTGTCTTCTCCTAGTTCTTCGGGGGAGAAAGATATCTGGTCCATGGTGAAGATAGAATCTGCCACATGACTTAATTTTTCTATAGCGATGCCTTCTGGTACCCTGATCTGTTTGAGCACTTTAAAGAGTGCTTCCCTGTGGGGTTCAGAGGTTGTAAGGAGGCCCATAAGTGATATTTGGGCTGGAACCTTGTTCAGTTGTTCCATGATCTTATATTTGCTTACCTTGACCATTTTTGTAAATGCAGCGAGCCCTCTTCTTCTTCCCTTCCTATCTCCGTATTGGGCACCTCGTTGAGATTTTACATTTCGGGTCATAAACTCTCCCAGAGCGGTGATTCCTCCTACCATAGGGGGTCGTTCTTGCTCGAGGGTCTGATAGTTAAATGGTGCGGCCTTATACCTCTCTGCGGGTATTGGGACATTGAACACATATCTCTTCTTTGGAATTTGTATCTAGGTCGACTGTCCTTTATAGCACTTTGTGACCATCGACTTTTGGTTTGAATTGATCATGTTCACAGACTTCTCCCCTTCTTTTGGTGGGTTGTCCTTTTTCTCAAACTTGGGCCCCCATCCACTAGGCGGCCCATACACAGTTGGGGTGTAAGAATAGTTTACTAGGTACTCGAATCTCCCGTGTGATTCTCCCAAGGTACCGACTGTTGGGTCTCCAACTAACCATCTCTTTTTTTATATGTGATTTAGGGGTTTTCTCTGGAGTTTGACTGGAATGCCTTTTTTGCTGGTCTATCGCCTTTTGCTTGGAGGATTCTTTGGGGCCGGGCTCTTCAGATGTGATCATATTGACGGTGGGCTTATGGTTGGGCAACGGATTAGTGTTGACATTAGGTGCCGGGTGTGTTAACAAAGTCTAACTGCACTATCTCGTCATCAATCAAATCTTGGATTTTGTTTCGAAGCCTCCAGCATCTATCTGTAGAATGCCCCTCTTGGCCCATATGATAGTCACATTTGAGGCTTGAGTCAAAATTCCTGGGCTTGTACCGGTCATTCGGGATCTCGAAGCTAATCAAATTATTTGCCTGCAGTCGAGCGAAGACCTGGCTGAGCGGGATCGGAATTGGAGTGAACTGTCTCGGGACTCTGACGGCCTGGGGTGATTTATGGGGGTCTGCTGGATTGGGGCACTTGTAGTTTGGAATGTCACACGAGTCCCAGTCTTATCTGCTTTGCTGGAGTTGACTATGCTGACGGTAGACTCCTTGGCTTTGTTACCTCCTAGGGGCCTTTGTGATGATGTGACCCTAAGAGGATCCATTGTTTGGAGTCTGCCTGTTGTGATGGCATTTTCAATTCGGCACCCCGCTACCATTACTTTTGCGAAATTGGATGACGTCCAGCCTACCAGATGTGAGAAGTAGGTCTTATCGAAAGTGTTGACAAATATGAATGTCAGCTCTTTTTCAGAAATGGGGGTTGCTACCCTGGCAGCTTGAGCTCTCCATCGCTGAGCATACTTCTTGAAAGACTCAGCGTGTCTCTTTCGAAGACTTTCCCAGGTCAATCACTGAGGGGGTGGCTTCGATGTTGAACTTATATTGGTCATAGAATGCCCGAGCGAGCCTTTCCCTGGTATTGACCTGATTGAAATCCAGGTGGCATACCAGACTAGAGCAGGACCTGTAAGGCTATCTTGGAAGGTTTGGATCATAAGTTGGTCATATTGAGCATATTTGCTCATCTTCCGGGCGTATAGCCTTGTGTGCATCTTGGGGCATCCAGTACCGTCATACTTTTCGAATTTTGGGGTCTTGAATTTATCGGGGTATACCTCCTCCCCATATGCTGGCAAGCTGGTGATCTCGGCCTGTTCGAAACGTCAAGCTCCTCTATTGTTTTCATTTTGTCAGCTAGTTGTTGAAAGAGTTTCTTTTCCATCTCTTTTAGTCTGTCCTCCATTTCCCTCTTCAAGTCATCAGAGGTCGGACCCTGGTTGGCTCTCGGTTCATACTCAAAGGTCGGGTTGAGGTGGGAATTGATTTCTTCATATTATGGAGGCTGGCCCTCCACTGCTTTCCCTTTCTGGCCCCTAAGTGTTCTTCTTGAGTCGGTTGAGTGGTGCGAAGGAGGCTAATGCTTTCAGTTAGGAGGTGGACTTGTGCAGCTAGCTGCTGGACCGTTTGTTCTAGGGATACGATCCTAGGGTTTGAAGCAGCGTCAGCACTTGTGTTGTTGCGGTTATCGCCATTGTTTGCCATTTTGGTTCTTGACGAGTGCAGATTGGGCTTCTAGGAAGGTTTGGTTGTTTGGGAGCTATTTTTGATACCTGGCGTGCATTTTTTCTTAGTATGATGTATGCATGAAAACGTGATGCATGTGTCATACGGATGCTAAAATAAAGGGGCAAAAAATTGATTGATAACATAATACTGAAACTTTATTTTTATTAATACTGGAAACTTGGAGTTCAATATTAAAAAAGATGAAAGAGTACAATAGATTTATTTTCTAATTCTTTTGGTCTTCTACTGCGTAGACGCTGGCTTTCCGTTGATGACAACTTCCAACTCTTGACTTTGGCTTGGGTCTTTTCCAGCTGAGTTTCCAAGGCTTGTTTCTTTGATTGGATTCCTTGAATCGGCCTTTCCAGATATCCTTTTTATAGTCTGTAGCCTCAAAATATACTTCCATTCGAGCCCTGACTTACTCTAGGTAGATTTCTAGCTCTGGGTTTACTTTGTCTAGCTTAGGTTAGGTGATATCTGGGACCCGGTATGCTCTTTCCCCTATCTGATATAGCTGGTAGATTACGAACTCCCTAGTGGCTCGGTGCTTGCCCACTTCGCCATCCAGCTCTCCAAGATCTACATTCGGACTCTTGATTCGGGCCTCCCATAGCACTTGACCTCCGCCAGCTTAGCAAATTTCTCAGCTACTAAAAAGTTCGGATCTTGATACTCAATTGTGATTGCTTCCAGCAAAGGTCGATAAACTATGTGTTGAATAGTACCGAACTGGTCGACCCACTGAGTTGGGATGATAACCTATACATCCGCTGATACTGATCAGAGGCACGGCTTGAAAGTTACTGCAGGTTAATATAACTTTATCGCAGCAACTCCATCTAACTGTCCACAAGATGTCGTCGGCATTGAAACTTTTAAGCATTTCTACCCAACTGTGGCTGGTAAGGTCGTCGGGCAGCTTTATCTTCTCTATGCACGAGTCCACGAGGTCCAATTGTTGAGCCAGGGTTTTCCGGACCAAGTTCAGCTCGAAACACTTGAGGTGGCTTACGAACCAGATCAGGATAAGGTTGATATTTGAGCGAAGGATCCGTGGCTTTTTTTCTTGACGAAGTTTAAGTTCCGGATCTGTTTAGCCAATAGAGCGGGATGTAAGATTTTCCCTCTAGGAATTGGGCCACCAGTTCTGCGACTCGGTAGTGGACATATAAAGTTCTGGTGGGAAGAGTATGGTGGCGAAGGCTGTCAGATGAAAGCACTCACCCTTCTTTGTCTTTAACTCTTGGGGTCCCCAAAAAATATGTCTTTCCTGCCCCCATTATCTTTCTGGGGCCCTAAAAACCGGGCTTCTGATAAGATCACATTATATTTTTTATTTTCTTTTGGGACTTTTTTAAAATTTTAAAATTTCAATATTATAAGAAAATATAAAAAAATGATACTTAATGGTTTTTTTTGTGAAAATACGGGTTTTTTGGGCCCCAAAAAAAAATTCCCAATTTAAATTGGAGGGGGTTTTTCACAAAGGCCGCCGGCCTTGGGCCGGCCTACATTCAAAGCCCCCGGCCTTGAGCCGGGGCCTATTTTTAAAACTGGCCTCAAAAAGAAGTAAAGCCTCGGCCTTCATTACCCCCCGGGGAAAACCATTCCCGGAATCTCTCCAAAATCATATTTTAAATTTAATTTGCTGCCCTCCCATCCTCACCCGACCCAAACCTCACCCCCCTCCTCTTTGGGATCTAAAAAATAGCCCCCTTTGGGTTGAACCTTGGGGCACCCCTTTTTTGTTTTTGAAAATTTCCATCCTTTCTTTTTTTTAAGAATCCTTTTTCTTCTTCTTTGTTTTGCATCTTAAAATTTTCCCTTGGTATTTTTTGATTTTTCCAAAGTTTGGGTTTGAAGAAAGAAAGTCTTTTTGTTGAAGTTTGCTTTAAATTTGGGAAGAATTAAAGGAGTCTTTTTGGGAAAAGATTAAAGCTCTTAAAAGATTATAGCAATTTTTCCCATTTACTTTATTTTTTTTTATGCCATTTATTATTTTAAATTTTGGTTGTTTAAAATGAATTCCATTGCACCTATTATTTCAATTGTTTTTATGCAATTCATATTTAATTTCTAAATCATCCTTGGGGGAAAATTTGGGAAATAAAACCCCTAGAATGTTAAAAGGAAAAATTGTAGCCTTTGTTATATGTTGGGAAAAATTATTGGATTTTTCTTTGATTGTTTTTCCCTTTGATTTCAATTAAAATTTGGTTTTTCATTAAAATTTGTTAAAAAACCCTTTTTGATGGGGAGTTGATGAGGATTTGTTAGGAATTCTTAATTAGTTTTGTTTAAATCAATAGGGGAGTTGCGATAATTGGTTTAATTAGAGTCTATGGAGGGCGCAATGCAATGTTTCTTTTTAAATTAAATTTCACTAATGGATTAGGGTTAATTGATTTGGGGAAATTAGTTTTTTGTAGCATGGGGAGGTGTTAAAATTAATTTTGATTCCTTGGTTAATTGGAGACGGGGAAGGGGGACAAATTTAAATTTGGGGTCAACACCCCCAAAAAGGTTTTTCTAAACTCATTTGGGAAAAAAACTTATAACCAAAAGTTGATATAACATGGTAGCAATTTGTTTAAACATATCTAGGGTGAATTTTTAATTTCCCTTGTTCATAATTGATAGATTCTTCTTTAAAATTTTTCCCTTGTTGCTTTAAGTTAAATTTTTAGTTTAAGACTTTTTAAAAACCCCCTTTTTAATCACCTGATATTGGTAAGAATTGAAATTTAGATCTGGGTACTTTTTGGGTTTCCCCCGAGGGATCGACAACCTTATTTTTCACCACTTTATTACTTGATACGCCCAGTGCACTTGTTTTTTTTTTTTTTTTGCAATTTCCCGCCCCCAAATTTTATAATACGTTCTGAGCGTATAAATTTTTTTGGCCCCGCTCCCGGGGAATAAAAGATATTAGTTTTCGTAATTCTGTTGGAAATTTGGCAAAATTATTTTGTTATTTATTTTTTCTTATCTTTGTGTGACGTTTTTCCCTTCTCTTTTAAAGGGTTTTTTTTATGGAGGGTAGAAGTTTCTGAACTTCTACCAATTAATCTTGAGATAGAAACCCCAACCCTTTCGACCCAAATTTTGAAAAGGGGCAGAGAAAAAAAGGGAAAAAGAACATGGCAGAAAAGAGAACAAAAATCAGATTCAAGGGGGTTTGGGAGAGCACTTCGGGAATACACGTTTCCTGTTTTTTTTCCGGTCCCGCAATTAGAAGACCCAAAAATTCGGCTAATTTTAATTTTTGAGTTAAAACCAGCCTCGTTCAAAAGGTTCAATCAAATCCCAAATTTGGGGGGATTCCAAATGGGGAGTCCTGATGGCATATTTTAGTAATTTTTTCAATTTGTAATACAGTGAAAATGAATAATGTATCTGATGATGTAATTAGGCTCCCAAATTTTTCCGTTTTCACTTAGAGAAAAAACTAGGGCTTGGGACAATTCATTGCCACAAACTCTGTAACCACTTTGGGTAGATCTCTATCTAAATTTTTAGGAGATTTTTTCCACCCGCTAGGAAAATGCTAGGGTTTAAAAAATGGGCATCACAAACTTCAGTAAGTTTAGTGGTGAATCACTTTATGAAGCATGGGAAAGATTCAAGGAGGCAATTAGAAAATTTCCCCCCTCATGGATTTTCCAGATAAACTCCTTATTGAGATTTCTATCTCCGTTTAGATGATACCCTTGAGATCTCTAGTAGAAAGCTGCTTCTGGTGGTGCACTAAGAGTAAGACATATGATGAGGTAGTGCTTTTATAGAGGGAAAAGGGGCCCCTAGTGCACATAATTGGGGAAAATGAAAGAGGTAAGTCTAGAGTGGCATCTGTCAATGACATGGACACCTTAACAGCTCAGATTTTTTGCTCTTACCCCCCAGGTAAGTAAAAATCACCCCTACACCTTCTTTCAATGTTAATCAAATTTTTTTGTTGTGAGTTATGTCAGGGCCACACTCAACTCTTGAGTGCCCATCTGGAAAATTTTTCCCCCTCATCCCATGGGAGCAAGTAAAAATTTTGTCAACAATTTCCAAAGAGGTAATCAAGGACCTTATTCAAAACCTACAATCCAAGGGGGGCGGAAAACAAACCAAATTTCTCAGGAGAAAAGATAACAATGTACTTAAAACCCCCCGGATTTCAAAAAAACAAGGTCCTAATCATAATACTCCCCCTCAAAAATATCCTAATCAAAAACCTCTTCTCGCAAGGTCAGTCTAAAATGGAAAACTCATGTAAGTTTATGCAAAAAACTGGGCACAATGTTGCCCAAAAACAAAAAGCCACCTTAGGAATCTTGAAAATCAAACTTAGTAAATGTTCCCCCAACCCCCCCCCCCTTTGGGAATAGCCCCTATGGGTCTTTACCTAGCAATACTGAGCAAAAACCTAAGGGTGTAAATGGGTATTAGTTAAAAAGTGGTAAGGAAATTTGGTTTATAAGAAACTTGAGGAAGAGGAGGTTAACCTGGAAAAAGATAAAGGGAAACCCAAAAGGGAAAAGGAATCAAAGAAAAATTTACCAAAATGAAAGCATATGTTCCCCCTATTCCCTTTTCCCCGGAAGGCGAAGCAACAACAATTGGGTTACAATTTGCTAAATTTTTTGAAAATCTTTTAAAAAAATTTAAAAATTTAAAATTCCTTTTTCAGAAGCACTTCAGGGAGATTTCCACATATGCTAGGTTCTGAAGGATTTTCTCACAAAAAAAGAGGAAGATTGAAGGGAATTTAAAACCCGGGGATGCTTACAGGGGAAATTTTAATGATCTTACAGAATTTATGTACCTGTTTGCCAAGAAAACAAAGAGAAAAAAGGGGGGTTTTACTGTTCCCCTTTCACCATAGGCAATTTTTATTTTGATAAAGTTCTTATTGACTCGGTGCAAGTTTTAAAAATTTTAAAGCCTCTATCTATTTTTAGGAAAATTTTTACTTGGAGAATGCAAGGGAAAATCTTTTTTACCTTGCAACTTGCTGATAGGAGCATCAAATACCCAAGAAAGGGGTTGTGGGAAAAAGTCCCAGTGAAAGTTTGATAAATTCATCTTTCCAGTTGACTTTATAGTCCCTTTGAGATGGAGGAGGAAAAAAAGAAAGGGACCCCTGTTTGCAGGCATTCAATATATTGAAGGAAAAGCTCAGCTCTGCCCCAGGGGATTGTTGCCCCAAAATTTGGGAGATTAAGGAAAGTAAGGTTGAAATGGGCGAGCTTTGGGTTAAAAAGGGGGAAAAGTAAAAATCCGCTGCCAATCAAGGAAAATAAAACATATAAAAAAAAAAAAAAAAAGGGGGAGAAATTCTAGGAAAAAATGGATACCAATCTTTCACTCCTTGTTACTTGTTTAGAGAAAAAAAATTTGAGGGAGATGATCTTGCTAATAACCAATGAATTTTAAAATTTGAATGTTTTTCCTTAGGGAACTAAGTATTGTTTTAAAATTTGGGAGACGCGGAAGCCGACAAATTAATTTTGGGGTTCAACATCCCAAAAAAGGGTTTTTCTAAACTAAAAATTGAAAAACTTATAACCACAAGTTGAAATAAAAAGGAGCAATTTAAATTAACATATCAAAGGGTGAATTCTAATTTCCCTTGTTCATAATTGATAGATTCTTCAAAAAATTTTTCCCTTTTGTTGTTTTAATTTAAAATTTTTTAGATTAGACTTTTTTAAAAAACCCCTTTTTTAATCACCTAATTTTTGGTAAAATTGCAATAGATCTAGTACTCAATTTTTCCTCGAGGGATCGACAACCTTCCCTTTCACCACTTTATTACTTGATACGCCCCAGTGCACTTCCCCTGAAATTTTACGCTCCCAAAATTTATATAAAACTTTCCCCTGAGCGAATCACTTCCAACTCGTCCTTTCCGTATGCAGAAACCGTTATAGTCTGCTAAGGCCTTGTTGACTGTTGTTTTTGGCGGTTTACCTAGAAGTCTGTTGAAAAAAAAAAATCCCGGGCGGGCCCGGCCTCAAGATCTGGTACAAAACACTTCGCTGGTTGTTTTTGGACCCCTGTAAATTTTGGGTGTATTTCTTCCAGAGTGGGAGTGATCTCATGTGGCCCAATAAAGAAAGCCGCGGGTTTTTATTTCCCAAGATGGAGCATGGTTTCAAACCCAAAGGGTTTAAGTTCATCTCCATCTTCATCATTGAGAGGATGGGCCCTATTTTCTGCTAAAAGAAGGCCTGCTCCTCTGGGTTGTACAGAGTAAACCCAAAAGGTCCAGTACCAATTTTGGGTCCAGGGGTTTTGCATACTCGGATTTTTTTTTTTGCAGAGGAGGCGGTCAACTGGGGAACTAGCCCATCTATTACAACAAAATCTCAAATTTACAACAAGAACTATGTTACAATGATAACTTTACAGGGAAATGAAATCTGAACTCCATGAACAGAATAAAAGTATTATATCATCAACCCGTTGTCAGCCCATGACGTCGTGTATGCAAATGGGTTAGGTTCTAATGGGTCCCCAAGCTCAAAGGGCCTCCCGCATTTTCGGAAAAAAGGATCTCATGCCAATCGAAGCTTTGGTGGGGTAGCCTAATCAGTCCTAAAGGGTGATCTATAAACTTCGCCCCGAAACCAACACAATGGCCCCCGTCTTAGGGTCCAAAGGACGGCCCAGGTTTGACCGTATCTACTCACACTTTTACATGCAGAAACCCTTCAACAGCAAAAGTAAAAAACCCTGACCCTATCTTTAGCTAAATCCCTGAAAGGTTAGCAATAATATAACAATCAAAAGACATTTCTTAGAAAGGAGCAATTTGAGGAGATTCAGGTGGCTTAGGGCCCACTAAGAATGGTCCCCCAAATGGGGTCGCCATCCGTTGAGTCTAATTTTTTTTTTCCCATTCCTAATCCGAAAACTTACAGACCCTAAAACTCATCTAATGTAGACCCTCGAATTAGTTAAATTTCATTTTGTTTTGGAGTCCCCCACCCCCAAATGTGGTTGGGGAAAAATTGAATTAAGATTAAATTTAGCAGATCAAACCTAATTTGGACCACTAGTCAGCGTAATTTTCCCCTTCTTGTTTTTTGTGAAAAAAGGAAAGGGAAAACCAAAGTTTTTGAGTTCGGAAAGGGTTTAAACCTTTTTAAAACCCTAAGGTTTCCACCCTATTTTTCTAAAATCAAACCTTATCCAAAAAGTCTTTTATTTATTTTTTGTTGTCCCTTTTTTTTGTGTTTTTGAATAAGTTATTCTAAGAAAATGATTTTTTTTTTTTTTGAGTTCCCCAAATGGGTGCTTTCATTAATTGCTATTTAGGGTCAAACGGGGCCCTAGTTTTTTGCTTTTCCTGAAAAACTTTAATGTGTTGGTGATTTTTAATTATGAAATTTCTTTTGATTTATGGTTTTTTTCTATTTTAGTATTTTTCTGAAAAATCCCAAGCCCCAAACTTTATAATTTGATTTTTTTTGGAAAATTAAATAATTTTTTAGGAAAAAAGCCAATTTTGGATTTATTTAAGAAAATAATTTTTCTAAGTGATAAAATTTTCATTTTTTTTATTTTTCAACCCATTTCTACTATGATAAATTTTTTATTAATTTTTATAATTTTTATTGATTTTTATTGAAAATTTTTCTCCTATATTATTCATCTATCCTAAACAAAAATCTAAAATTTACTATTGTCTCTAATATATATATATTTTATCATTTTCTCTATATTTTTATATTTTTATTATTTATTATTATAATTATTATTTTTCTATTATTATTCATCCTAAATTAAATCCTAAAAAAAAAACTAATCTAAATTTTAATATTTTTATATTGTTGAATTATAAATAACAAGTAAATAAATAAAATAAATTCGAAAAAAATAATTAAAATAACTAAATAAACAAATAAGAAATAAATAAATAAAATAAAAATAAAAAATCGGAAAATCCGACTTACTTAGATCCTGGTCGGTGAGCGGGTTGGGTCAGTCGGGTCGTCGGGTACGGCGGCTGGGAGTGTTCGTTGACGCCGTTCTAGCGGCCTTTCGAAGCAATTGAGGTGTCGTTTCCTAGGTTTTCGAGGGTGGGGAACTCAACCGTGGTGGTGGATTTCTCCAAAAACGCCTCCTGGTGGCAGCTCGGTGCTTGATCAGTGGTCGCGGCTTGGAAACTCTGGCGAGGCTTCGATTCTCTCTCTTTTCCTCACTTTTGATCTGTGATCTGCTTCCTCCCTTCCTCCTCTATTTATAGGCATAAGAAATCGAGCTGGATAAGCTCGGATTTCCTTCGATTGAAGCAAATCGAATTTCAGTTGAATTACCCATCTCCGATTTGTGCAAATCCATCAATTTGTCGTGATTTGATTCTAATTGGATGATGTTTATCTTATTTCTGTTGTATATCTGCTGGATTTGTGCAAAAAAATCTAATCAAAACAGCCGAAATTCTATTTTTCCTCCTCGTCGGCAATCTCGGACGAAGGTTGAAGATGATCATTCGCTTGGCATGTGCGTCCGCTCCAGCCAATCAGTTGCTGACACATGTCCCAAGCGATGAAAAAAATTGCAAAATGCGGATTCTGCCTCCCCACGTTTCGAACCCGTGACCGAGCCTCTTTCCTTGCGCCTTAGACCATGGTTCGGACCAGCTGGGCTAGCCCACTTTCGCGATTTTTTATTTTCGCAATTTGCATATATGCAATGTGATTTTTTTTTTTGTATTTTTTTGAAATTTCAAAAATTTTTAAAATTATTTAGTCCCTTTTATTGCCATATCTGCAATCATTTTCCAAAATTGATGTATTTTTTCTATTTATTTTATTTTTGAATATTTTTCCTATTTTTGCTAAATTAGAGAAAAAATGGAAAAAATTGAAAAAAATGGTAATTGTTTATTGTTGATTATTATTGATCATTAGGGGCAAAAAAGGGGTGTTTACAGTAGCTAAAGCATTTGTTAGCCCAAAAGGCATTACTAGGAATTTGTAATGCTCGTACCAAGTCCTAAAATCCATCTTTTGTATGTCTTCCTCCTTGATTCTTAACTAATATCACCTCGATCTCAAGTTAATTTTTGAGAAGATATGAGTTCCCTATAATTGGTCAAATAGGTCATCAATTTTAGGGAAATGATACTTATTCTTGATTGTGGCTTGATTCAGCTCCTTATAGTCTATACATAGTCTCATGTTTCTATATTTCTTCTTAATAAACAATATTGGAGCATCTCATGGTGAGACATTTGGCCTAATAAACCTATTTTCTTGTAACTCTTAAAGTTAAATCTTCAACTCAGACAATTCATTGGGTGCCATTTTGTAAGGTGCCTTAAATATTGGTCTCGTTCTTAGTATTAAATCAATTTAGAATTGTATTTTTTTTTTTTTACTAATAGTAACTCTAGAAGATTTTCTAGAAAGATATTTTCATAATCTTTAACTACATACACATCTCTAACTTCATAATTGCTCTACTATCCACTAACAATGCTAATATCCTACCCTTATCACATAACTCATATATAGGAAGAGTTGTAGGTCTCTTTGCATCTAACTTGAGTATAATTGGATCTTCATTGGGGAAGTTAAAACAAACCACTAGATATTTTCTAGAAAGATATTTGCATAATCTTTAACTACATACACATCTCTAACTTCATAATTGCTCTACTATCCACTAACAATGCTAATATCCTACCCTTATCACATAACTCATATATAGGAAGAGTTGTAGGTCTCTTTGCATCTAACTTGAGTATAATTGGATCTTCATTGGGGAAGTTAAAACAAACCACTAGATTGCAACAATCTATAGTGGCATAGTACTTAGACAGCCAATTTACCCCTAAGATCCTGTTAAATTCTATCATCTCCAACACAAATGATTCTGCTATATTTTCTTTCTTTGTATTATAATTTTCACATCCTTACATATCTGATCTAATTTTCCTCTTGCTCCAAAAGGAGTATTTATAATGATAGCATCACTCAATAGTACAGGTTTCAATCTACATAGATGCATGAATATAAGCGATATGTATGAATGTGTTGCACTCGTATCAAATAGCACAATCGAATTTGAATTAATGAGCAATGTACCTGCAATGGCATCTTAATTTGGAGCATTCTGCTATTGTTGTTGTTGTAAGGCAAATACGTGATCGAGTGCCCTCTATCTTAGTTTAGGGTACTAAGGTCTATTCATGTGTCCTCTGAGTGCAGGTCTTACTTGCTGCTATATTGGAAATTGTTGAGGTGTAGTACACCGTCTAATTTTAGGTAGCACTAAACTCAAAGGATTTGTGCCTCTTATGCTTACAAGTGTAGTAGAAAGTTTGAGGGATTCTTTGTATAGTTTCTACTAAGGTGTCCTATCTTACCACAGGAGAAACATGCCCCTTCCGGTCAATTGCATTGTTGTAACTCATGTGGCCCCAAACACCTAAGACATCTCCTTCTTGGTCTTACATGTGGTGATAGTGGTAGTGCTAGAGGTGCTGGCCTAGTCTGAAGAGGTCTAGGCGCAAAAGCCACAGGTCTGGCTTGATACAATACAGGCTTCTTTCCTTTATCAACATATGGCACACTAGAGGTAGGTCTCTTTCCCAAGGCAATCTTCGCTATATGGGATAGCTGATCCTCAGTTCTCGTTATGCTCTGCTCTAGGAACTTTGCCTTATTAACTACCTCTGTATAAGTAGTTAACTAAAAGTGCAATGTCTCAATTTTTTTTGAAAAACTATATAAAAATTTAAGAAAATAAGCGGAATAATAGATATTTCTAGGCTGGAGTGGCGATAATGACAATTTTGCAATATTAAAATTTTGAGAAATTTATGACGTAAAATTTTGAACATCGCGTTACATTAATATTATTTTAATAATCTACAAATAACCAAAAAACTTATGAGAAATTAATAATAGGCTTTAAAAATAGAAAAATGAGGAAGACATGAGATCCATTTGATAAGTATACATAAGTATACAAACAATGAGAGATAGATATTTAAAAAAATTAGAAAGAATAACCATATGCAAAGATAAAAGATAATGAATATAGCATTTTAAATTTTATGAAATATATTACTAAATAAATTTAGGAAATGAAGTAATTGAAAAATATCTGTATATAGGTATATAAACAAATAAATAAAAATGTAAATAAAAATAACTGTAAGTCCTAATTTTAGTTCATGTAATTTAAATTAAAAGAATAAATTTTCCGAAACATAAATTTCGAAAAATATTGGGTTAAATAATGAAATTAATTGAAAGTATAGATTTAGGAATTTCAAATGAAAAATTTGAGTAAATATTTCTGTTCGAAATAATCAAATTAACTTAGATGTAAAGTTTTGTAATAAAATATTAAAAATATAAAATTTAAAGATATCATTGTATGCGTGTAGAATATTAAAATAGAAATAATTATAATATAAAATATAATATAATATAATATATAAATATATATTACATAATGGTGTGAACAGTGGCGCAAAAAAAAAATCAAATCGCATGTCCTGTTCAACATTCCCTTCCATGATAGAATAGCAGTAGTAGCAGTAAGATCCATTAGCCGCCTCTATCACGTCGCTTACTCTGGGTCACGTCATTCTACCTTCGTTGTCCCTCGTCCCCTACTTCTTCTTTCTTCCCTTTCTTTTTCTTCTTCTTCTCCTTCTTTTTTCGGTCACATTTTCCTTCTTCGCCATCTCCCATCACAGCCCCTGCTTTTCCATTTCCCTCTTTCTTTTCTTTCCTTTTTTTCCTTCTCTCTTTCTCTCACCTTCCCTAGACTACGATAGAACTCCCTCTCTCCCACATGACCTCACTATCTTGAAACCTCTAAGTCCCAATCTCTCTTCTCCTTGTTCAATGAGGCAAATTGTCCAAAGCTCTAGGTGAAAGTTCTAGCAACGTCTTGGTTCCAATGGATTAGGAAGGAGAGTGTCTAGTAATGTCCGGTATCTAAGAAGAAAGGGAAGTTTTGAAAACCTTCCAAATGCAATGAAGTACGAAGAAATGGAGGAACCTGCTATGGTCTCAATCGAGCTTGAATCCACCCAATGATACCCTTCGTTGTCGAGTCTGATGAGTCGCCTAAAGGAGTCGCACTGTGAAGGAGTTGAAGGGGAGCAAAGTGCAAAGGGAAAGCTTTGTCTTAAAAGAGAGGCTAAGAGACACCATGGTCGCATCTTCCACTTCAGATGAAACTCAAATTCTAGTCTCTCCTATGTTCCTAGTTGTCCTAGACACATGTCTAATTGTGGAGGAATTGGCTCTTCTCAAGTCAGCTTTGCTCCAGGCAGCCTCTTTAGTCCCTGGGGATTTGTTTGTAGGATATTGGCGTGGGAACAGAAGACGCTGGGAAGGGTATGGACATCAGCACATGGTGTTTGGGTTTAACCTATAATCAAAGCGCCTACCCCAAGTGCTAGGACAGTAGCCATCCACACGATACAAGCATGTTGCTGCCTTTGTGGATGAAAAACTTTACATAATCGGTGGGAGCTGCAATGGTCGATGCTTATCTGATGTTCAGATCATGTTGTAGTCCACAGTGAACAACCTACTACTCATTGGTGGCCATTCTAGATGCTCTTCCAAAATAGCAACAACAACCCGGAATAGCCACAGCAACAACAACATTCTAGGGGAGAAAAGAAGAAGGGGAATGGGAGGAAGGGAAAGGCATATATATATATGTATACAAGTGTAATGTTTAGACAGTGAGGAAGAAGAGGAAAGGAGTAAGGAAAAATAAAGGGGAAGAGGAAAAAATGGGAAGATGGAGTTGAGAAGAAAAAGGGAAAAAAAAAAAGAGAAGAAGAAATGGGAAGGTGAATCAAAAGGAAGAAGAGGGAATTGCATGAAGGATAGTAAAAACGCTAGCGAGTTATACGTGGGGTGTATGTTGGTGATATGGTGTATTGCATGGTATATTGGAGTGTGGTGAATGTGCATGATTGGGTGTGTGCAGTGGTGTAGGATGTCATTGTGTGTATGTGTAGAGTAGGAGTGTGCTGGGTTTTTGTACAGGGTAAGTGTGTATATGGTGGAAATTAAGGTTTGGGTGGGGTGAAAAGAATTGGTTGGGGAAATGAAGAACAAAAATGGAAAAGGAAATGTCAAGAAGAAAAAACATGGAAATTAGAAGGAAAGTTTAAAAAATATAAAATTAAAAATGGGGGCTAAGGAAGAGTGTAAAAAAAACGAGAAGAAAAGTAAAAAGGGGAGAATTCCAAGGGTTGAAGGGAGCTTAGCAAGGGAGCAAGGGGGGAAATTTTTAAAGGGTAGGGAAGCCAAGAGGAAAAAAAAGAAAAGGGAGAGAGGAAGAAGAAAAGTTTGGAAGATGGAGAAAGCTAGAATTGAAGACGAAAAAGGGGGGGAAAAAGGGGAAAAGAGTCGGAAGTTGAAGTTAAGAGAGTTTGATCTTGTATAGTGTGTAGGGAAATTTTATGTGATTGGCTGGATTTTTGGGCAGTAGTGGTAAAGGATAGCCAGGTGTGTAGTGATGCAAGTGTGAGTGGGGATGAAGACCAGTAAAAGGAGGGGAAACCCTTTGGGGAATGTTAAAAAAGGAGAAAGAAAGAAGGTGATGCGAAACCTCTAGGATTACTAAACCTACAATTTGTCCTATAAAAGTTTTTTGGAAAAAATAGAGACAAACGATAAACACAAGGTTTAAAATTGCACATGTAGGGAGAGGCGAATTTGGGAAATTTCAAAAAAAGAGAAAATAAGGGAAAAGAGAAAAAGGAATGGAATGGGGGAAGCCGAGGAGGAAAAGGGAACTTCATGAAGAAAGCAAGTGTGTTTAAAAAGGGGGAAAATGAATGGGAAAAAGAGGGTCATTGATGTATAGCGGTGGCGCAAGTAGCTTGACAATAACAATTTAAAAAAAGGAATTTCCTAGAAGTGTGTGCACCCAGGGTGAAGATTGGTATGAAGGGGGGAAAAGGGCATTGGGGATTTGGAGAAATAAGATTTAACGAGAGACAAAATCCAAGGAAAATTTTTCATAGTTACTATACTAATCCTTTGAAACTATGTTTGGGAAGAAAACCACACTCGGAATCACTTAATGACGATTAAAAAAAGACGACCAAAAAGGGTGGGGAAACTAAAGATAAGTCAAGGGTTGTAATTGGTTTATATTTGGCTGAATCTTGGAAATTTTGCTAGTTCTTCCTTGTTTGTTTGTGATTGCAATTTTGGGGATTTTATTTTTTTCCTTAAAGCCACCAAAGGAAAAAAAATTGGGGAAGGAAATCATACAAAGAAACAGTAATTGGGTAAATTGGGGATAAAAAAGAGAGTAAAAAAATAAGATTAAAAGGGACAGGGGTAAAACACCTTTGCCCTTTTTTTTGTTGATGCAAACTTTACTATTAATATCCAAATTTACTTGGGGTTTTTTTAAAATAAATCAATACATGTACACTTAACTTTTGCTATTATATATGTAAAAGGGGGTTTCTATGCATAGAAAGTATGGGGGCAAATTATGTATCATTATTTACATGAAAGGAACTAATTCTGAAAATTATATATATGCCTTGGATAAATATTTTCCTATATACCTAATAGGTCCTTTTTAACCTATAATTATAAAATCATAAAAAGAAAGTTTTTATTTTTCAATGCAATAATTTTTTTTTTCCTCTTACATCTCTTGATATTGAGGAAAAAAAAATTTTAAAAAATTTACCTTAAAATTAAAAACATTTATAAATATAATATAATAATATATATATTTTTACAGTAGGTATTTGAGGACTTTGGAAGGGATTTATACATAGTAGCTACCCAATTGACTTTAAAGTGTAAAAAATAAGCAAAATCGAGAGGTGAAA
>JBBMOL010002224.1:0-27010 GCA_037954665.1 Laguncularia racemosa | reverse complement strand
ACTGATTTGTTGCTGGACATTTTGGACCTCTGAACGTGACATAGGATTCAAAATAACTCGTTTGCCTTCCTTTTAGAACACATAAGTATTCTTGAAGCCATCATGTAAGACCCTCCTGTCATATAACCAAGGTCTACCAAGCAATATATGGGATGCACACATAGGCAAGATATCACATTCAATCTCATCACAATACTTGTCCCCTATACTGAAGAGTACCCTAGCTCTTTGGGTCACATACAAACTTCCTTGATCACTAAGCCAATGCAATTTATATGGTTTAGGATGTGGAATAGTTGTAAGTCTTAACTTCGATACTAACGAGACAGCTACTACATTGGTACAACTACCTCCATTAATTATAAGGACACATAAATTTCCTTATATCCTATGAGAAGTATGGAACAAGTTTTCCCTTTGTTCTTCATCCTTATTAGCAAATGTAGTTAATGTTTGTCGCAACACATTAGCATATTGAAGCATTTCACTAGACATTGTTGAATTCAAATTTAATCACCACAATAATAATATTCCCTACTCCTTTCAAATCACGGTGCAACAATTTTTTTTTTTTCAAATTCCACAAGACACTCACTTCACAAACAACTCCATGTCAATTTGACTTTAAACAACAACAACACACTCACGTTGTAATAATCCACTCCCACGGCAACAACAACAAAATGTACTCCACTTCCACGTCAATAACAATAAAATATACTCCACTTCCAACATAAGTTCTAACCGCAACTTTACACAAATAGGCAACAATTCAAATTTGAAAATCAAACCACTTCCATAATTGCAACCCTTCCACAATTGGTAAGAAATGATTTTCAAATTCAAACAAACACTCATTAACTCCCTCAACTTAATGGATGTGTTTGAATTCAAATAGATTCCCTATTATCCCACACAATGCAAATATGGAAAATTGCACTCCTCCAATTCCGAATTGCATAAAGATTCACACAACACACTCCACAAGCTTCTTCAAACAATACATCAATCACGGTATAGATAAGGTAACTTTCAAATTCAGAAATTTGAATGAATAACACACTTCTACTCCTCTTCCCTTCCACAAGAATGATCAACCACAAGAAGCTACAACAAGCCCTTCAATTCAACTTCAACAAGCAGCAAATCCAATTCTCAATCAAGACAATTTCACAACTCAATTCACAATACACAATTTCGGATCACAATATAAAGAACCCTAAATGAGCGTGATGATCGAGAATTTAACCAACACTTAATCCCTTCTCTTAACTTGTGCTCTGATACCAAAAGATGATGTGCTCAAAACCAAGTCCAAGCACAATCAAATGAATTAAATAAACAAACCCCAACTCACATACAAAACCGGTCTAATGGAATCAATAAATTGCGTAACTCTAATTGAATTTTGATGAACATCCAAAGGTCAAATGATGCAGTTACAATCCATATTTGTAATCTTCACCATATAACAACAATAATAAGTGAAATCCACGTGAATCAAATCAAGAGGGATTGATCAAAACCGTGACTCCAACTTCTTCTACAATTCCAATTCATGTCACATAAGAAGATGTTGATATCAAGTACTAAAAACAATCAATCTTTAACAAAATAATTGATCACAAATTGCAATAAAAATTATGCCTAAGAAAAATCCAAATCAACCCTAGATATGACTCACTAGTGATGAAATGAAAACACAACAAAGAAGGAATTGATACTACTCACAATTACCTTTTGTTGCACTCGCTACAATTTCAACTCTTGGAAATTGAAATTGATAAGAGAATTGGAACTAGGGAAACCCTAAGCCCTCTCACGAAAATGTGAAGTGTATAATATGAAAAATGGCCTCCTTAAACCCTACTATAGGCAAGTATTTATACTTGCTACTCCTAGGGTTAGGAAATGGTAAAAAATTAGAAGTTTGCTACTTTTAAGGTGGCTGGCCCTAAATGGAAATTACAATAAAATGAAAGTGTCCCAAAAGAAAAATACAACATAAAATAGTCCATACAAAGGAGAAATGTATAAAGAAATGAATCTTCATGATGCCGGTCTTCAAGATACTTTTGAATTAGGCCCCATTGAGAATCCTGACTCATTTAAAAGTATAGGTGATTTGGTATCCTGTAGGACTGATAAGTGAGCCTACTGAAATGCATTATAATCATAATGTAGGGATGTAGAAAATAGATTAGTTTTCTCAAGATGAGGTTCCTCAAGCAAGATTCGCAAAACTAAATTATGGAGACCCTTAGCTCGAGCCCTAGTGATAGGTCTTGTGGGAAGCTAATTCCTATAAAAAATTATCACTGTAGTCTCCTAGTACCTGAGATACTATAAGGGGTGGTTGCTCTTGCCCCTCCATCTCTAGGATATGACTCATCTGCAACATATATAATGGTCTATCATCTACTATGACCTCCTTTAACTCAAACTGTCTCACCGATGTTGTTTTATTCTTTCTTGTTTCACTTATATGTCTTTGAACCTTTTGGCCCTCTATTGGTTTACTCATCTGCCCCTGAACCTTTCGGACCTCTAATGGTTGACACATTTGTATTTGAATCGCTTGGTCTTCTAAAGGTTAACTCATCTGACTATGAACCTTAGGAACCTCTGATGGTTGACACATCTACTTTTGAACAGCTTAGTCCTCTAAAGGTTGACTCATTTGACTATGAACTTCTGATGGTTGACTTATCTATCTTTGCATCTCTTAGACCTCCAATGGTGACATAGGGTTCAATACTATATGTTTACCATCATGCTAGAACATATAAGTATTTCTATAACCATCATGTAAGACTTTCCTATCATATAAGCACGACCTGCTAAGCAATATATAGGATGCACATAGGGGAAGAATATCACATTTAATCTCATCATAGCATTTATCCCCTATATTGAAAGGTACCTTAGCTCTTTAGGTCACATGTAAACTTCTCTAACCACTTAGCCAATGTAATTTATAGGGCTTAGGATGCGGGGTAGTGACAAGTTTCAATTTCAATACTAATGAGGCTGCCACAACATTAGTACAACTACCACCATCAACAATAATGACACATAGGTTACCTTATACCCTACAAGAAGTATGGCATCATCCTTAGTTATAAAAGAAGTCAAAGCTTGGCACAATACATTAGTAGGCAAAAACATTTCACTTGACATGATTGTTCACTACTTCACAAACCAATATAACCCTATACACCTACAATGCAATTAAGCAATCAATGCTACAAATACTTCTCTACACTTCAATTATAGTAAAATAAATGAAGAAAAAATTAAACACTTCTAAGTAGTTAAGTTATTGAATTCAATTAAGCAAGTGTTTAAGTAATAATACTCTATAACTTTTACACTTAAATGCTTGTTTTTCTTTTTTCAATTTCAAACTTCACTACTTAACTTTCCCTTTTAGTCACGACACACACACACACTTCAATCTCCACGTGTAGCACCTTCCTCACACATACCTCCACAATAATTCATTCCGCTACACACACAACACTTCACTTTATGGTGCAATACCCTTCAACTCAATATACACAACACAACTCCACCAATTGAATACACTCCCTTACACCGCCACACATACACACACAAACACGACAACAAATTCAAATTGACACCCTTAATGCAATTTACTCCAAAAATGGTAAGAATCAATTTCAAATTCAAATGAAATGTAATCAATACCACTTAATAACTTCTTCAAGCTTAATGGATTTGTTTGAATTCAAATAATTTCCCTATTCTCCACACAAATTCAAATCTTGAAATTGTAAATTACACTCCTTAATTCCAAAAACTCTTACAAGAATTCACTTCTCTTTTATCACAAACAATGTATTTCTAATTCCACAACAAACACTAAGAAATACACTTCTTACTCCACCAATTCCCTTCATGAAAAATCAAGAACAAAGGAGTTACAACAAGATATCCACTTCTACTATAACAAACAACAAGTACGACACCATAATAACAAAATCAAGTACTTCAATTCCACCTCAACACTTCGGATCAATAAGTAGAAATTCAAGAACCCTAATTTCAAGGTGTGATGATCACGAAAATTCCCTTCTAAAAAACCAATGCTCTGATACCAAGAGATGATGTGCTTCACTTGATGATTGTAATTAAACAATAAAAAATGAAGAATCATACAACAAACCACAATATGCGTGATTTCAACAAACTCACTAAAATCCCTAAAACTTAAGGGGGTTCTACGGAAATGAGGATAAGTTTCACTTGTAAATGTAATATATATAAAAGATGGCATAAATAAGAACTAATTCCAATCAATTGAGGTGTGACCCCAAATTGAAAATTAGAAGCCTAAATGGCGTGTTCAAGAACAAGTAACCAATTCCAATCATACACTAGATATAACACACTAGCAACAATTGAAAACAACTTAAGAAATATTGATGTTAATCACAATAATCCTTAAGCCATTCATCACAATTCCATGGATGAAATTAATAAGAGTATGAGATGTGAAAGGGGGTAGCTTTCCATGTGATGTGCTCAAAACCAAGTCCAAGCACAATCAAATGACTCAAGAAAACAATTCACAATCAATCACAAAAACCGGTCCAATGGGTTCACAAATCACGTGAAACCCTTATGAAATTTGGATGGAAAAAGTAGATCAAATGATGTAATTGCAATCCCTATTTGTAATCTTCACCAAGTGACAACAAATGGAATGAGATCCACGTGAAAATCAGATCAAAATGGAAGCAACAAAACCATGATTTCCACTCTTCCTCCAATTCCAATTCACACCAACACTAAATTGAGATATAGTTCAAGTACTAAAGGAACAATCAATCTTAACAAGACAATTTTTTATGAATTACACTCACAAATAATTCCAAGAAACTTCAAATCCACCCTAGATATGACTCACTAGAGAAGAAATGAAAAACAACAAAGAAGAAATCGATATGACTCACAATTTTCCCTTGTCGCACTCGCCACAATTCCAATTCTTAGGTTGAAATTGATAAGAGATTTTTGAACTAGGATGAACCCTAATTCCCACACGTGAAGTGTTATGTTTAATTTGAAAAAAATGGCTTCCTCAAACCCTATTCTAAGCAAGTATTTATACTTGCTACTCCTAGGGTTAGAAAATGGTCAAAATTATAAGTTTGCCACTTTTAAGGTGGCTAGTCCTAAATGAAAATTACAAGGAAATGAAAGTGTCCCAAAACCAAATACAACTAAAAATAGTTCATAAAAGGAGAAAATATATAAAAGAAATGATCCTTCATAATGCCGGTCTTCAAGAAACTTTTGAATTAGGTTCCGTAGAAAACCCTGATTCGCTTAATAGTATAGGTGTTTTTGTATCCTATAGGACTGATAAGTGAACCTGCTGAAATGCATCAAAATTATAATGCAAAGATATAGGAAGTAGGTTAGTTTTCTCAAGATTAGGTTTCTCTAGCAAAACCCTCAAAGCTAGATTATGGAGACCCTTAGCTTAGGCCCTGGTGATAGGTCCTGAAGGAGTCTGATTCCTATCACCATGGGACAAAATTTTTGATTTGTCAAATGTTCAAAAAGTCTCCTAAAAACCCTAGTTAGCAAGTATTTGTACTTGCTCCCATTAAGGTAAAACAAACCAAAAAAATTACTAATATGCCATTAAGTGGCCGATTCTAAAATCAAATTGCAAGTTCTAAAATAAACAAAATGGTCGATTCTCATAGCAACAATTACATATTCAAATGGTCTTCAAGTGGCCGGTTCTTCAATTCAAGTGAACAATCTATTGGACCAGTTCTTCTTTGGTTTATGTCAATCCATGAATAACCCACAAGCTGAGCTTTAGTGAGTTTATCCATCGCCCTATAAAAAACCTACAAGTATACCTACTGGAATGCACAACAAATAAGTAATAGAAAAGAAGTTAGAATACAAATAGTTTTGGGGTTGGTTTGTTTAAAGAGGACCCTCATTACCAAATTTTGTAATCTTTTGGCTCTTGTCCTAATGATAGGTCTTGTAGGATTTTGATTCCTATCATAAGGTTAAAATGTCCAAAAAATTACACCTATATCACTAAGTGACTGGTTCTAATCAACAAAATACATACAAATAAAAAATGTTTAAAAAAATGATTACAAAGTGACTGGTTCAATAATAAAATGAAAAGTACAAAAGATGGTCTTCAAAGCGCCGGTTCTTCAAGTCAATTAAGTTCATCGTGGGTCGTTGGATGTGATTCCGATGATGTTCCCAATTTAATCAGCAATGTAGGTTATTTGGCATCTTGTAAAACCGATAAATGTACCTGTTGGAATGCAGAACAATTATATCATACAAAAGTAGATATCAAATTAACATCCTTAGGGTTTAGTTATTCAGGGAGGATTCTCATAGCTAGGTTTTGTAAGCCCTTAGCTTGGGCTCTAGTGATTGGACCTGTGGGAATTTGATTCCTATCAATTATGTGGTATCATGTCAACTAATTCATTCCCAAAATTACAACAAAATCAATCATATTTAGTATAAGCATATTGATAGGAGTCAAAATCCGACAAGATTTATCATTAGGGCAAGAACTAAAGGATTTTGAATCTTGGCGATGAGGGCACATTTTGAGCAAATCGACCCTAAAATTATTTGTTTACCAACCTCTTTTATCCTATTCATGCATTATATATTCGAATAGGCACACTTATCATATTTTATAGGGCGGTGGACAAACTCACTCAGACTCAGCTTGTGGGTTATCCATGGACTGACTTGAACTGGCGATGAGTTGGGCCGATGAATCCTATGGAAGAGCTCGCATGATGAAGACTACTTTCTTTTATTTTGTAATTGTTATTTGGAAAATTTTATGTTGTATTTTCTTTTGGGACACTTTTATTTGGTTGTAATTGAGTTTTAGGATCGGCCACCTTAAAAGTGGCATACTTGTTATTTTGTCCATTTTCTAACCCTAGGAGTAGCATGTATAAATACTTGCTTATGGTAGGGTTTCAGGGGGCCAAAAATTTTCAGAATTGAGATACACTTTGCGTGAGGATTAGGGTTCTCCTAATTGTCATTGGACTCTTATCAATTTCAATCCCAAGAGTTGAAATTGTGGCGAGTGCAATACCTTGAAATTGTGAGCAATATCAATTTCATCTTGTTGTGATTTCTTTTCTTCTCTAGTGTGTAATATCTAGAGGTGAATTGAGATAGTTCTTGGTTAGATTTTCTACCTATTATTCACGAATTTTAGTGCTTAAATTGAGATACTTTGTATTTGAATTCGGTTCATCCTTTATGATTGCTTCTTGAATCGTGATTAGCACATGTGAAAATGGGTTCTTAGAGTTGAAGATTTATCTTCAGATTAAGAATTATTCACATGGATTTATATGTGATTAGTGTGATGTTAGAAGCAATTATCAATGTGGAATTATATTTGCATCATTGAGTTTTTGGATATCATTGCAACTTTACTAGGGTTCACGCAATTTTACCCTTTTTGGAACCGGCTATATTTTTTAGATTTGAAGTGTTCCTTTGGTTCATTTGATTGTGCTTAGACCTTGGTTTTGAGCACATCATCTTTTGGTATTAAAGCACAAGTTAAGAGAAGGTATTTAGTGTTGGTTGATTTCTTATTCTTCATGTTTAATTAGGGTTCTTCCTATTGTGATCCGAAATTGTGTGTTGAGAATTGTGGTGGCGTAATTGTCTTGATTGACAAGTGAATTTGCTGCTTGTTGAAGTTGAATTGAAAGGCTTGTTGTAGCTTCTTGTGGTTGATCATTCTCATGGAAGGAAGAGGAGTAGAAGTGTATTATTGATTCAAATTTCCGAATTTGAATATTACTCCATCCATACCATGATTGATTTGTTGTTTGAAGAAGCTTGTGGAGTGTGTTGTTTGATTTCTTGTGTAGTTCGGAAGTGGAAGTGTGCAATTTTCTAGATTTGCATTGTGTGGGATTATAGGGAATCTATTTGAATTCAAACACATCCATTAAGTTGAGGGAGTTAATGAGTGTTTGTTTGAATTTGAAAATCATTTCTTACCAATTGTGGAAGGGTTGCAATTAGTGAAGTGGTTTGATTTTCAAATTTGAATTGCTGCCTTTTTGTGTAAACTTGCGGTTAGAACTTGTGTTGGAAGTGGAGTACATTTTGTTGTTGTTGCCATGGAAGTGGAGTATTACACCGTGAGTGTGTTATCGTGGTTTGAAATTAAGTGTGGTGTGTGTGTATTGTGTAAGTGGCGGTGTGAGTCAATTTGGCTTAGAGTTGTGTATCTTGAGTGAAGGGTAATTTGCACCGTGAGGTGTTATGTGTGAAGTGGTGTTAAACGATCTTGAAGTGGACGTGAGGGGTAAGAGTATTGATCATTTTTTATCAATTGAAGAAGTGTGAATTGATGATGGGAATCAAAATCCGACAACATTTATCATTAGGGCAGGAACTAAAGGATTTTTTATCTTGGCGATGAGGGCACATTTTGAGCAAATCGACCCTGAAACTATTTGTTTACTAACCTCTTTTATCTTATTCCTGCATTATATATTCCAATAGGCACACTTAGCATATTTTATAGGGCGGTGGACAAACTCACTCAGACTCAGCTTATGGGTTATCCAAGGACTGACTTGAACCGGCGATGAGTTGGGCCGACGAATCCTATGGAGGAGCTCGCATGATGAAGACTATTTTCTTTTATTTTGTAATTGTTATTTGGACTATTTTATGTTGTATTTTCATTTGGGACACTTTTATTTGGTTGTAATTGAGTTTTAGGACCGGCCACCTTAAAAGTGGCATACTTGTTATTTTGTCCATTTTCTAACCCTAGGAGTTGCATGTATAAATACTTGCTTATGGTAGGGTTTCAGGGGGCCAAAAATTTTCAGAATTGAGATACACTTTGCGTGAGGATTAGGGTTCTCCTAATTGTCATTGGACTCTTATCAATTTCAATCCCAAGAGTTGAAATTGTGGTGAGTGCCAATACCTTGAAATTGTGAGCAATATCAATTTCATCTTGTTGTGATTTCCTTTCTTCTCTAGTGTGTAATATCTAGAGGTGAATTGAGATAGTTCTTGGTTAGATTTTCTTCCAATTATTCACGAATTTTTGTGCTTAAATTGAGATACTTTGTATTTGAATTCGGTTCATCCTTTATGTTTGCTTCTCGAATTGTGATTAGCACATGTGAAAAGGGGTTCTTAGAGTTGAAGATTTATCTTGAGATTAAGAATTATTCACATGGATTTATATGTGATTAGTGTGATTTTAGAAGCAATTATCAATGTGGAATTATATTTGCATCATTGAGTATTTGGATATCATTGCAACTTTACTAGGGTTCACGCAATTTTACCCTTTTTGGAACCGGTTATATGTTTGAGATTTGAAGTGTTCCTTTGGTTCATTTGATTGTGCTTAGACCGTGGTTTTGAGCACATCATCTTTTGGTATTAAAGCAAAAGTTAAGAGAAGGTATTTAGTGTTGGTTGATTTCTTATTCTTCATGTTTAATTAGGGTTCTTCCTATTGTGATCCGAAATTGTGTGTTGAGAATTGAGGTGGCAAAATTGTCTTGATTGAGAAGTGAATTTGCTGTTTGTTGAAGTTGAATTGAAAGGCTTGTTGTAACTTCTTGTGGTTGATCACTCTCATGGAAGGAAGAGGATTAGAAGTGTATTATTGATTCAAATTTCGAATTTGAATATTACTCCATCCATACCATGATTGATTTGTTGTTTGAAGAAGCTTGTGGAGTGTGTTGTGTGATTTTTTGTGCAGTTCGGAAGTGGAAGTGTGCAATTTCCAGATTTGCATTGTGTGGGATAATAGGGAATCTATTTGAATTCAAACACATCCATTAAGTTGAATGAGTTAATGAGTGTTTGCTTGAATTTGAAAATCATTTCTTACCAATTGTGGAAGGGTTGCAATTAGTGAAGTGGTTTGATTTTCAAATTTGAATTGCTGCCTTTTTGTGTAAACTTGCGGTTAGAACTTGTGTTGGAAGTGGAGTACATTTTGTTGTTGTTGCCATGGAAGTGGAGTATTACACCGTGAGTGTGTTATCGTTGTTTGAAATTAAGTGTGGTGTGTGTGTATTGTGTAAGTGGCGGTGTGAGTCAATTTGGCGTAGAGTTGTGTATGTTGAGTGAAGGGTAATTTGCACCGTGAAGTGTTATGTGTGAAGTGGTGTTAAGCGATCTTGAATTGGACGTGAGGAGTAAGAGTATTGATCCTTTGTGATCAATTGAAGAAGTGTGAATTGATCATGGGAATCAAAATCCGACAAGATTTATCATTAGGGCAAGAACTAAAGGATTTTGAATCTTGGCGATGAGGGCACATTTCGAGAAAATCGACCCTGAAATTATTTGTTTACTAACCACTTTTATCTTATTCATGCATTATATATTCCAATAGGCATACTTATCATATTTTATTGGGCGGTGGACAAAGTCACTCAGACTCAGCTAGTGGGTTATCCATGGACTGACTTGAACTGGCGATGAGTTGGGCCGACGAATCCTATGGAGGAGCTCGCATGATGAAGACTATTTTCTTTTATTTTGTAATTGTTATTTGGACTATTTTATGTTTATTTTCTTTTGGGACACTTTTATTTAGTTGTAATTGAGTTTTAGGACCGGCCACCTTAAAAGTGGCATACTTGTTATTTTGTCCATTTTCTAACCCTAGGAGTTGCATCTATAAATACTTGCTTAAGGTAGGGTTTGAGGGGGCCAAAAATTTTCAGAATTGAGATACACTTTGTGTGAGGATTAGAGTTCTCCTAATTGTCATTAGACTCTTATCAATTTCAATCCCAAGAGTTGAAATTGTGGCGAGTGCAATACCTTGAATTGTGAGCAATATCAATTTCATCTTGTTGTGATTTCTTTTCATCTTGTTGTGATTTCTTTTCTTCTCTAGTGTGTAATATCTAGAGGTGAATTGAGATAGTTCTTGGTTAGATTTTATTCCTATTATTCACTAATTTTTGTGCTTAAATTGAGATACTTTGTATTTGAATTCGGTTCATCCTTTATGTTTGCTTCTTGAATCGTGATTAGCACATGTGAAAAGGGGTTCTTAGAGTTGAAGATTTATCTTGAGATTAAGAATTATTCACATGGATTTATATGTGATTAGTGTGATGTTAGAAGCAATTATCAATGTGGAATTATATTTGCATCATTGTGTATTTGGATATCATTGCAACTTTACTAGGGTTCACGCAATTTTACCCTTTTTGGAACCGGTTATATGTTTGAGATTTGAAGTGTTCCTTTGGTTCATTTGATTGTGCTTAGACCTTGGTTTTGTGCACATCATATTTTGGTATTAAAGCACAAGTTAAGAGAAGGTATTTAGTGTTGGTTGATTTCTTATTCTTCATGTTTAATTAGGGTTCTTCCTATTGTGATCCGAAATTGTGTGTTGAGAATTGAGGTGGCGTAATTGTCTTGATTGACAAGTGAATTTGCTGCTTGTTGAAGTTGAATTGAAAGGCTTGTTGTAGCTTCTTGTGGTTGATCATTCTCGTGGAAGGAAGAGGAGTAGAAGTGTATTATTGATTCAAATTTCTGAATTTGAATATTTCTCCATCCATACCTTGGTTGATTTGTTGTTTGAAGAAGCTTGTGGAGAGTGTGTGTGATTTCTTATGCAGTTAAGAAGTGGAAGTGTGCTACTTTCCAGATTTCCATTGTGTGGGATAATAGGGAATCTATTTGAATTCAAAAACATCCATTAAGTTGAGGGAGTTAATGAGTGTTTGTTTGAATTTGAAAATCATTTCTTACCAATTGTGGAAGGGATGCAATTAGTGAAGTGGTTTGATTTTCAAATTTGAATTGCTGCCTTTTTGTGTAAACTTGCGGTTAGAACTTGTGTTGGAAGTGGAGTACATTTTGTTGTTGTTTCCATGGAAGTGGAGTATTACACCGTGAGTGTGTTATCGTTGTTTGAAATTAAGTGTGGTGTGTGTGTATTGTGTAAGTGGCGGTGTGAGTCAATTTGGCGTAGAGTTGTGTACGTTGAGTGAAGGGTAATTTGCACCATGAAGTGTTATGTGTGAAGTGGTGTTAAGTGATCTTGAAGTGGACGTGAGGAGTAAGAGTATTGATCCTTTGTGATCAATTGAAGAAGTGTGAATTGATGATGGGAATCAAAATCCGACAAGATTTATCATTAGGGCAAGAACTAAAGGATTTTGAATCTGACGATGAGGGCACATTTTGAGCAAATCGACCCTGAAATTATTTGTTTACTAACCTCTTTTATCTTATTCATGCATTATATATTCCAATAGGCACACTTATCATATTTTATAGGGCGGTGGACAAACTCACTCAGACTCAGCTTGTGGGTTATCCATGGACTGACTTGAACTGGCGATGAGTTGGGCCGACGAATCCTATGGAAGAGCTCGCATGATGAAGACTATTTTCTTTTATTTGTAATTGTTATTTGGACTATTTTATGTTGTATTTTCTTTTGACACTTTTATTTGGTTGTACTTGAGTTTTAGGACCGGCTACCTTAAAAGTGGCATACTTGTTATTTTGTCCTTTTTCTAACCCTAGGGTAGCATGTATAAATACATTGCTTATGGTAGGGTTTGAGGGGGCCAAAAATTTCAGAATTGAGATACACTTTGCGTGAGGATTAGGGTTCTCCTAATTGTCATTAGACTCTTATCAATTTCAATCCCAAGAGTTGAAATTGTGGCGAGTGCAATACCTTGAAATTGTGAGCAATATCAATTTCATCTTGTTTGATTTCATTTTCTTCTCTAGTGTGTAATATCTAGAGGTGAATTGAGATAGTTCTTGGTTAGATTTTATTCCTATTATTCACGAATTTTTGTGCTTAAATTGAGATACTTTGTATTTGAATTCGGTTCATCCTTTATGTTTGCTTCTTGAATCGTGATTAGCACATGTGAAAAGGGTTCTTAGAGTTGAAGATTTATCTTGAGATTAAGAATTATTCACATGGATTTATATGTGATTAGTGTGATTTTAGAAGCAATTATCAATGTGGAATTATATTTGCTTCATTGAGTATTTGGATATCATTGCAACTTTACTAGGGTTCACGCAATTTTACCCTTTTTGGAACTGGTTATATGTTTGAGATTTGAAGTGTTCCTTTGGTTCATTTGATTGTGTTTACACCGTGGTTTTGAGCACATCATCTTTTGGTATTAAAGCACAAGTTAAGAGAAGGTATTTAGTGTTGGTTGATTTCTTAATCTTCATGTTTAATTAGGGTTCTTCCTATTGTGATCCGAAATTGTGTGTTGAGAATTGAGGTGGCGTAATTGTCTTGATTGAGAAGTGAATTTGTTGCTTGTTGAAGTTGAATTGAAAGGCTTGTTGTAGCTTCTTGTGGTTGATCATTCTCATGGAAGGAAGAGGAGTAGAAGTGTATTATTGATTCAAATTTCCGAATTTGAATATTACTCCATCCATACCATGATTGATTTGTTGTTTGAAGAAGCTTGAGGAGTGTGTTGTGTGATTTCTTGTGCAGTTCGGAAGAGGAAGTGTGCAATTTTCCAGATTTGCATTGTGTGGGATAATAGGGAATCTATTTGAATTCAAACACATCCATTAAGTTGAGGGAGTTAATGAGTGTTTTTTTGAATTTGAAAATCATTTCTTACCAATTGTGGAAGGGTCGCAATTAGTGAAGTGGTTTGATTTTCAAATTTGAATTGCTGCCTTTTTGTGTAAACTTGCGGTTAGAACTTGTGTTGGAAGTGGAGTACATTTTGTTGTTGTTGCCATGGAAGTGGAGTATTACACCGTGAGTGTGTTATCGTGTTTGAAATTAAGTGTGGTGTGTGTGTATTGTGTAAGTGGCGGTGTGAGTCAATTTGGCGTAGAGTTGTGTATGTTGAGTGAAGGGTAATTTGCACTGTGAAGTGTTATGTGTGAAGTGGTGTTAAGCGATCTTGAAGTGGACGTGAGGAGTAAGAGTATTGATCCTTTGTGATCAATGGAAGAAGTGTGAATTGATGATGGGAATCAAAATTCGACAAGATTTATCATTAGGGCAAGAACTAAAGGATTTTGAATCTTTGGCGATGAGGGCACATTTCGAGAAAATCGACCCTGAAATTATTTGTTTACTAACCACTTTTATCTTATTCATGCATTATATATTCCAATAGGCATACTTATCATATTTTATGGGCGGTGGACAAATCACTCAGACTCAGCTTGTGGGTTATCCATGGACTGACTTGAACTGGCGATGAGTTGGGCCGACGAATCCTATGGAGGAGCTCGCATGATGAAGACTATTTTCTTTTATTTTGTAATTGTTATTTGGACTATTTTATGTTTATTTTCTTTGGGACACTTTTATTTGGTTGTAATTGAGTTTTAGGACCGGCCACCTTAAAAGTGGCATACTTGTTATTTTGTCCATTTTCTAACCCTAGGAGTTAGCATGCTATAAATACTTGCTATGGTAGGGTTTGAGGGGGCCAAAATTTTCAGAATTGAGATACACTTTGTGTGAGGATTAGGTTCTCCTAATTGTCATTAGACTCTTATCAATTTCAATCCCAAGAGTTGAAATTGTGGCGAGTGCAATACCTTGAAATTGTGAGCAATATCAATTTCATCTTGTTGTGATTTTTTCTCTCTAGTGTGTAATATCTAGAGGTGAATTGAGATAGTTCTTGGTTAGATTTTCTTCCTATTATTCACGAATTTTTGTGCTTAAATTGAGATACTTTGTATTTGAATTCGGTTCATCCTTTATGTTTGCTTCTTGAATCGTGATTAGCACATGTGAAAAGGGGTTCTTAAAGTTGAAGATTTATCTTGAGATTAAGAATTATTCACATGGATTTATATGTGATTAGTGTGATGTTAGAAGCAATTATCAATGTGGAATTATATTTGCATCATTGAGTATTTGGATATCATTGCAACTTTACTAGGGTTCACGCAATTTTACCCTTTTTGGAACTGGTTATATTTTTGAGATTTGAAGTGTTCCTTTGGTTCATTTGATTGTGCTTAGACCTTGGTTTTGAGCACATCATCTTTTGGTATTAAAGCACAAGTTAAGAGAAGGTATTTAGTGTTGGTTGATTTCTTATTCTTCATGTTTAATTAGGGTTCTTCCTATTGTGATCCGAAATTGTGTGTTGAGAATTGAGGTGGCGTAATTGTCTTGATTGACAAGTGAATTTGCTGCTTGTTGAAGTTGAATTGAAAGGCTTGTTGTAGCTTCTTGTGGTTGATCATTCTCATGGAAGGAAGAGGAGTAGAAGTTTATTATTGATTCAAATTTCCGAATTTGAATATTACTCCATCCATACCATGATTGATTTGTTGTTTGAAGAAGCTTGTAGAGTGTGTTATGTGATTTCTTGTGCAGTTCGGAAGTGGAAGTGTGCAATTTTCCAGATTTGCATTGTGTGGGATAATAGGGAATCTATTTGAATTCAAACACATCCATTAAGTTGAGGGAGTTAATGAGTGTTTGTTTGAATTTGAAAATCATTTCTTACCAATTGTGGAAGGGTTGCAATTAGTGAAGTGGTTTGATTTTCAAGTTTGAATTGCTGCCTTTTTGTGTAAACTTGCGGTTAGAACTTGTGTTGGAAGTGGAGTACATTTTGTTGTTGTTGCCATGGAAGTGGAGTATTACACCGTGAGTGTGTTATCGTGGTTTGAAATTAAGTGTGGTGTGTGTGTATTGTGTAAGTGGCGGTGTGAGTCATTTTGGCTTAGAGTTGTGTATGTTGAGTGAAGGGTAATTTGCACCGTGAGGTGTTATGTGTGAAGTGGTGTTAAGCGATCTTGAAGTGGACGTGAGGGGTAAGAGTATTAATCCTTTTTGATCAATTGAAGAAGTGTGAATTGATGATGGGATTCAAAATCCGACAACATTTATCATTTGGGCAGGAACTAAAGGATTTTTTATCTTGGCGATGAGGGCACATTTTGAGCAAATCGACCCTGAAACTATTTGTTTACTAACCTCTTTTATCTTATTCGTGCATTATATATTCCAATAGGCACACATAGCATATTTTATAGGGCGGTGGACAAACTCACTCAGACTGAGCTTGTGGTTATCCATGGACTGACTTGAACTGGCGATGAGTTGGGCCGACGAATCCTATGGAAGAGCTCGCATGATGAAGACTATTTTCTTTTATTTTGTAATTGTTATTTGGACTATTTTATGTTTTATTTTCTTTTGGGACACTTTTATTTAGTTGTAATTGAGTTTTAGGACCGGCCACCTTAAAAGTGGCATACTTGTTATTTTGTCCATTTTCTAACCCTAGGAGTTGCATCTATAAATACTTGCTTATGGTAGGGTTTGAGGGGGCCAAAAATTTTCAGAATTGAGATACACTTTGTGTGAGGATTAGAGTTCTCCTAATTGTCATTAGACTCTTATCAATTTCAATCCCAAGAGTTGAAATTGTGGCGAGTGCAATACCTTGAAATTGTGAGCAATATCAATTTCATCTTGTTGTGATTTCTTTTCTTCTCTAGTGTGTAATATCTAGAGGTGAATTGAGATAGTTCTTGGTTAGATTTTATTCCTATTATTCACTAATTTTTGTGCTTAAATTGAGATACTTTGTATTTGAATTCGGTTCATCCTTTATGTTTGCTTCTTGAATCGTGATTAGCACATGTGAAAAGGGGTTCTTAGAGTTGAAGATTTATCTTGAGATTAAGAATTATTCACATGGATTTATATGTGATTAGTGTGATGTTAGAAGCAATTATCAATGTGGAATTATATTTGCATCATTGTGTATTTGGATATCATTGCAACTTTACTAGGGTTCACGCAATTTTACCCTTTTTGGAACCGGTTATATGTTTGAGATTTGAAGTGTTCCTTTGGTTCATTTGATTGTGCTTAGACCTTGGTTTTGTGCACATCATATTTTGGTATTAAAGCACAAGTTAAGAGAAGGTATTTAGTGTTGGTTGATTTCTTATTCTTCATGTTTAATTAGGGTTCTTCCTATTGTGATCCGAAATTGTGTGTTGAGAATTGAGGTGGCGTAATTGTCTTGATTGACAAGTGAATTTGCTGCTTGTTGAAGTTGAATTGAAAGGCTTGTTGTAGCTTCTTGTGGTTGATCATTCTCGTGGAAGGAAGAGGAGTAGAAGTGTATTATTGATTCAAATTTCTGAATTTGAATATTTCTCCATCCATACCACGGTTGATTTGTTGTTTGAAGAAGCTTGTGGAGAGTGTGTGTGATTTCTTATGCAGTTAAGAAGTGGAAGTGTGCTACTTTCCAGATTTCCATTGTGTGGGATAATAGGGAATCTATTTGAATTCAAAAACATCCATTAAGTTGAGGGAGTTAATGAGTGTTTGTTTGAATTTGAAAATCATTTCTTACCAATTGTGGAAGGGATGCAATTAGTGAAGTGGTTTGATTTTCAAATTTGAATTGCTGCCTTTTTGTGTAAACTTGCGGTTAGAACTTGTGTTGGAAGTGGAGTACATTTTGTTGTTGTTTCCATGGAAGTGGAGTATTACACCGTGAGTGTGTTATCGTTGTTTGAAATTAAGTGTGGTGTGTGTATTGTGTAAGTGGCGGTGTGAGTCAATTTGGCGTAGAGTTGTGTACGTTGAGTGAAGGGTAATTTGCACCATGAAGTGTTATGTGTGAAGTGGTGTTAAGTGATCTTGAAGTGGACGTGAGGAGTAAGAGTATTGATCCTTTGTGATCAATTTAAGAAGTGTGAATTGATGTTGGGAATCAAAATCCGACAAGATTTATCATTAGGGCAAGAACTAAAGGATTTTGAATCTTGACGATGAGGGCACATTTTGAGCAAATTGACCCTGAAATTATTTGTTTACTAACCTCTTTTATCTTATTCATGCATTATATATTCCAATAGGCACACTTATCATATTTTATAGGGCGGTGGACAAACTCACTCAGACTCAGCTTGTGGGTTATCCATGGACTGACTTGAACTGGCGATGAGTTGGGCCGACGAATCCTATGGAAGAGCTCGCATGATGAAGACTATTTTCTTTTATTTTGTAATTGTTATTTGGACTATTTTATGTTGTATTTTCTTTTGGGACACTTTTATTTGGTTGTACTTGAGTTTTAGGACCGGCTACCTTAAAAGTGGCATACTTGTTATTTTGTCCATTTTCTAACCCTAGGAGTAGCATGTATAAATACTTGCTTATGGTAGGGTTTGAGGGGGCCAAAAAATTTCAGAATTGAGATACACTTTGCGTGAGGATTAGGGTTCTCCTAATTGTCATTAGACTCTTATCAATTTCAATCCCAAGAGTTGAAATTGTGGCGAGTGCAATACCTTGAAATTGTGAGCAATATCAATTTCATCTTGTTGTGATTTCTTTTCTTCTCTAGTGTGTAATATCTAAAGGTTAATTGAGATAGTTCTTGGTTAGATTTTATTCCTATTATTCACGAATTTTTGTGCTTAAATTGAGATGCTTTGTATTTGAATTCGGTTCATCCTTTATGTTTGCTTCTTGAATCGTGATTAGCACATGTGAAAAGGGGTTCTTAGAGTTGAAGATTTATCTTGAGATTAAGAATTATTCACATGGATTTATATGTGATTAGTGTGATGTTAGAAGCAATTATCAATGTGGAATTATATTTGCTTCATTGAGTATTTGGATATCATTGCAACTTTACTAGGGTTCACGCAATTTTACCCTTTTTAGAACTGGTTATATGTTTGAGATTTGAAGTGTTCCTTTGGTTCATTTGATTGTGCTTAGACCGTGGTTTTGAGCACATCGTCTTTTGGTATTAAAGCACAAGTTAAGAGAAGGTATTTAGTGTTGGTTGATTTCTTATTCTTCATGTTTAATTAGGGTTCTTCCTATTGTGATCCGAAATTGTGTGTTGAGAATTGAGGTGGCGTAATTGTCTTGATTGACAAGTGAATTTGCTGCTTGTTGAAGTTGAATTGAAAGGCTTGTTGTAGCTTCTTGTGGTTGATCATTCTCATGGAAGGAAGAGAAGTAGAAGTGTATTATTGATTCAAATTTCCGAATTTGAATATTACTCCATCCATACCATGATTGATTTGTTGTTTGAAGAAGCTTGTGGAGTGTGTAGTGTAAGTTCTTGTGCAGTTCGGAAGTGGAAGTGTGCAATTTTCCAGATTTGCATTGTTTAGGATAATAGGGAATCTATTTGAATTCAAACACATCCATTAAGTTGAGGGAGTTAATGAGTGTTTGTTTGAATTTGAAAATCATTTCTTACCAATTGTGGAAGGGTTGCAATTAGTGAAGTGGTTTGATTTTCAAATTTGAATTGCTGCCTTTTTGTGTAAACTTGCGGTTTGAACTTGTGTTGGAAGTGGAGTACATTTTGTTGTTGTTTCCATGGAAGTGGAGTATTACACCGTGAGTGTGTTATCGTTGTTTGAAATTAAGTGTAGTGTGTGTGTATTGTGTAAGTGGCGGTGTGAGTCAATTTGGCGTAGAGTTGTGTATGTTGAGTGAAGGGTAATTTGCACCGTGAAGTGTTATGTGTGAAGTGGTGTTAAGTGATCTTGAAGTGGACGTGAGGAGTAAGAGTATTGATCCTTTGTGATCAATTGAAGAAGTGTGAATTGATGATGGGATTCAAAATCCGACAAGATTTATCATTAGGGCAAGAACTAAAGGATTTTGAATCTTGGCGATGAGGGCACATTTTGAGCAAATCGACCTTGGAATTATTTTTTTACTAACCTCTTTTATCTTATTCATGTATTATATATTCCAACAGACACACTTATCATATTTTATAGGGCGATGGACAAATTTACTCAGACTTGGCTTGTGGGTTATCCATGGACTGACTTGAACTGGCGATGAGTTGGGCCGACAAATCCTATGGAAGAGCTCGCATGATGAAGACTATTTTCTTTATTTTGTAATTGTTATTTGGACTATTTTATGTTGCAATTTCTTTTGGGACACTTTTATTTCGTTGTAATTGAGTTTTTGGATCGGCTACCTTAAAAGTGGCATACTTGTAATTTTGTCTATTTTCTAACCTTAGGAGTTGCAAGTATAAATACTTGCTAATAGTAGGGTTTGAGGGGGGCAAAATTTTCAGATTTGAACATCACTTTTCTTGAGAGGGCTTAGGGGTTACTAAATCCAATTTCTCTTATCAATTTCAATTTCTAAGAGTTGAAATTGTGGCGAGTGCAACAAAGGGTAATTGTGAGTAGTATCAATTCCTTCTTTGTTGTGTTTCCATTTCATCACTAGTGAGTCATATCTAGGGTTGATTTGGATTTTTTCTTTGTTAGATTTTTTATTGCTTTTGTTGTCAATTATCTTGTTATAAGATTGATTGCTTTAGTACTTGATATTATCATCTTCATTGGTGGCGTGAATTGGGAATTGTAGGAAGGAGTTGAAATCACGGTTTTGATCTATTCCTCTTGATTTAATTCACATGGATTTCTCTTACATTTGTTGTTATTCGAAGAAGATTACATATATGGATTGTTAATTGCATCATTTGACCTTTGGATTTTCATCAAAATTCCATTAGGGTCATGCAATTTCATGATCCTATTGAACCGGTTTTTATTTGTAAGTTGGAGTTTGTTTCTTTGATTCATTTGAATGTGCTTGAGCTTGGTTTTGAGCACATCACATATCAACAAGCATGTGTCTATCAGCCACATATACATCAACATCATTATAAATTCTATTTAATACAGACCCAACACCTAAAGGAGAATTAACACATAACTCAGTAGGTAATACTCAATAGAAAATCTACATGTCATCACAAAATCCTTAGAAATAAAAGAATGAGAGGCTTTAGCATCAATCAAGACATATGCACATCAAGTTGATATTGGAGTGTACCTACATGGGTATTAATCTTAGTAGTCTCCTCACATTGTAAAGAAAACACTCTAGCTCTTGGCTTCCCTTTCTTAGTTAGCTTTTCACCATTTTCCTTTGGCTTCTCCGTACAATCAGCTACTTTATGTCCTCTCTTCTTATAGTGATAGTAGAAAATTGGCTTTAAGGTAAGGCTGGAACACTTGAAGCTCTTGTCACCCTTTTTTCCATAAGCAAAACAAGCTTTTGTGTTCCACTTGCACTCTCCAATCTTATATGGCCTATAACATCTGGGGCATCTCTAATTAATCCTTAAGAGAGCGAGTCTAGAAGACTAAGTTAGTTGGGCTTTCTTAGCCATCATCATAGGATTCTTAGTTATTGGCCCATTAGGGAATCTAGCACTTGAGGAAACAACCATAGAAATGGACCTCTTCTCATGCTCCAGGGCCCATCTCAAGTCATGCTCTCTAATGTTCTTCCTACCCTATTCCATTAGTCTTTCCTTATTTACCATTGTAATATATGTTTTCCACTCGAATCACTTCACTTTATACTGTAACCTTAACTCTAGCCTATTCACAAACTTCAACACTTTAGACCACTCATCATTCCTATAGGCTTTTAGTATAAATTACAACAACTTATTCAATTCAATCTCATACTCATCAACATTATGTGATCTCTGCTTCAACTCTAGGAATATTGCAACCATCTTCTCTCTCAAATTCTTAAGACAAAACCTATCAATGAAGGTTCTTTGAGCCTCTCCTATGTAACCTCTCCATCTATGAGTCTGCTAGTTGCTCTCTACCAGTTGCCTACATTGCCCTTCAACATGTAAACTCGGTAATCAATCTTCATCGCCTCCAGTATACCATATGTTTCAAAAGTCTTCTCAAGCTCCTCTATCCAATACTCTGCTACCAAATGGTCTAGTGTATCAATAGTGAAGGGAGTCACTAATATCATACAGTTGTGTAGCCTGACTCCTTCCTCATGTCTCTCACTAACATGACCTACCTATTAATCAATCCCCATTGACTACTGGTGTTGCTACATGATCTATTATTGTTGTTGATGCATCATGGCTATCATATCCCTCATTAGTCATAAACTAAGTGGCATTTGTAAGATGAGTCAAAGGTAAAGGTGCTACTAGGGGTAATGGAGGTAGTATAGGTAATGGAGCCTGATCATCTTCATGATGAGTGTCATAGGGAAGTCAGTGGGGTCTAGGATTATGCCTATTCATCTATTTGAGATAAACAACATACAATAATCACACATTTGCACACAATCATACAAAATCACACATACAGTCTTGTAATTCTCTAATTTTCCTTATTAATCCATCCTACTTACTATCTAACCATCCTATGTCCTATTATCTCATCCTAAATTCCCTTCCTAGTGATTTTTGTACCTTTCATGGGACATCATGTCTTAAGGGAAGGTCTAATCATATTCCTTTTTATCTAGTTTTAAAGCTTATCATGCTTGTAATTCTTATATTAGCACCATGTAACTCCCTAAAACTTTATTAGATAAAATCTTATCGCAAAGACCACAAATAGAAAGATATGCTTAAGATATAGCTCCAAATGAATCTAAGGAAGGTCCAAGAGCTAGAAATGACCCAATATATTATAAGTTGACCTAGATTAACTTGGCCAAACTAAAAGTCAACCTAAGTCAACTGAATAAACCTAACTTAGTAACTTAAGTCTTCCACTTGACACTTTTAAGAAGACTTAAGTAAACTTAATGTATTAAAACTTAGGCCTAATATGACTTTAGATATATTCGAAAGATAAGACACTATAGTTTTATATGATACCTTTTTCCATTGAAATTGATGGATTTGACTAAGTAAAATTTCAATTAAAAAACATCAACTACATTGATTTCCACTAAACTTCTTACTTGAGGATTCAGTTTTATTCTCAAAAATTCATCTAGTAGCCTAAACTTGGATTTGATCAAATTTTATCTATAGGACCAATAATCAGCCCCAAGTATTCCTTAAGTATTGGATCTAAAAATTTGAACATGGTTGAATAAAGTCAACTTTAATTTAACTAAAGTCAATTATCGATAGTTGATTAAATGATTCAAGAAAACTTGCTTTGACTTAAATAAATTCTTTTCTAAATCCATTCAATCTTACCCTAACCATAAGGATTAATAATGTAAAACTTATATTAGCAAGATTTAGTTCAAATTAATAACAAATTAAATCGCAAATGTATTCAAAATCAAAAGTTCTTAAACTTTGGACTAGAAAAACCTAATCGATTAAGTTTGAAACCATCCCTAATCTAAATCTATTTTAACTAATTCTTTCCATAATTCATTATTACTTCCTTAATTACTTAATAGCACACAAAATACAAGAAAAATCCACCTAAATCCAACTAGTTTATCTTCTCTAGAATGGCATCCCTTTTAAGTCAAAATTCCACCAAAAATATTTGAAAAATCAATCCAATCCTATCCTATCCAATCTTATCAAATCTTATCCTTATCTTACCCTATTTCATCTTTTCTAACTTAAGAATGAGACATGAAAATGATGAAGACAATGACACCTAGTGACTGGTTCATGAATATGAGTAATAAGCATGTGATTTAATCTATTTAGGCATTATTACACTATATTATCCTATCTTATCTTATCTTTATCATTTCTTATCCTACTTTATCTTAATTTTATCTTATTTACCTAGGAAAATCACTTGAAAATGATGAAAAATAGACTAGCCAAAATCGATGCAAATGATGAGATCCATGATGAGAGTCAAGCTGGAAGAAGGAATGTGGATCCTCTTGAAGTGCCGCCTGGACCGATCACAAGAAGTCAAGCGAAACGACTCAAGGAAGCACTTAACGGGTTGATAAAGGATGTCCATGAAGTCGGAAAGGATTGGGGCAATCATGAAGTTGGAACGGATTGGAACAACCATGGGAAGACCCTTGCTCTTATACAAGTCACATCGGACACGGGTTGAAGAGGGCGTGTACTTTCAAGACACGGCCGTGTATGGAGTCAAGCAAATCTACAGAAAGATACACGGCCAAAGTACACGGGCGTGTATGGAGACAAGCAAATCTATAGAAAGATACACGACCAGAAGTACATGGTCGTGTATGTGACCGGAATGTGCACAGAAAAGTACACGATCAAAGTACACGGTCGTGTACACGGCTGTGTATGTTGCCAGAAGTTGTACAGAAAGGTACACGGCCAAAGTACACGGCCGTGCAGGCCAGCTTGTTCTATTTTCGCGTTTTTACGCCACTTATCTAAACTACATCGTTTTGGACTTGTTTTACACGAATTGTAACCCTAGTATAAAAGCTCCTAGGGTTTAGAACAATGAACAATATACATATTTGAACATTAAACACTTTTGAGAGGCACCTCTCTTGGTTCTTCACGAACTAAATCGAACTTATTGGATTGATTTCCGTGGCGTTCATCCTAACTTATCAATCGGTCTTTCATCCCGATTGTGGCGTCTTCGTTTTTATACCAAGGTTCTTGTCTCGCTTATAGACAACGGGTCGCGGTTTCCACTTTAGGTGTTTGGGCGTCTTAGGTAACGAATTTCCGAACGTATTGGTATTGGGTTTCGTCACGGGTTGGCGTGGTTCGTATCAGTTTGGTATCAGAGCTTAGGTTTGTCAAAAACATCAAGTTCGGTTGAGGAAGGTAATATCAAAAACCCTAACTCCAATCGTTCATATCAATTATCGTATTCAATTTCGTAGTATTGATTGTCTTTTGATAGTGTAATATCGCTTAGCCGATTGTTAAAAAAAAAAAAGAGTAAAAATCACAACAACAAAAAAAGAAGAGAAAAGAAAGACAAGAGAAAACGTGATCAAAGGCAAAAACAGAGACAAAAAAAAATTCGGATAGAAAAATAGAGGAAAATTTACGAACCCTAAAGTTGTTTTGAATTCTACGAAAGGAAATTGGTATAGTTCGGGTTAGTTCCAAGAGAATTGAGAAGAGGAAATTGGCGAGTTGATATCATCGTTGTTTGTGAGAATACACGAGTGACTGTGTGATATCATCATTTGAGCGAAACACGTAAGGGAGTGTATTGTGAGGTTTAATTTTATATATATTTATGTTAGTACTAATCTTTTTTACAAGAACTATGTCGAGACAACATTCTCCTGAAGGTGAGAGGGGAAGGTTTGATGCTAGGTTAGTAATTGAGGCATTAAGGGGAGAAATGAAGAGGATGTTCCAAGAAGGAATGGAACAAATTCATGAGATGGTGGAGCAAAGACTAGAGCAATCCACAAACGTATTCCAAGGGCGTAAGAGGGAGAGTCGTTCTAGGAGAGTACCGAGGGGTGGAGATGAAATGTCGGATGATGATTTTGATGAGCCTTCTATCGGGAGTTATAGAGGATATAGTGGTCGGAATAGAGGAACTAGGGATTGGGAAGATAGAGGAGATAGGAATAGAGAGGATGATCAATTGAGTAGCATAAAGATGAAGATTCCTCCTTTCCAAGGGAAGAATGATCCCGAGGCATACTTAGAGTAGGAGAAAAAGGTGGAGATGGTGTTTGATTGTCACAACTATAGTGGGAGAAAGAAAGTAAAACTTGCTGCCATTGAATTTTCGAATTATGCTATAGTGTGGTGGGATCAATTAATGTTGAATAGAAGGAGGAGTGGCGAGCCACCTATTGAGTCTTGGAAAGAGATGAAAAGAGTGATGAAGAAGCGGTTTGTACCTGCGTATTACTATCGTGAATTGCACAACAAGTTGCAAACTCTTAGGCAGGGAAGCTGGAGTGTAGATGAGTATTTTAAGGAGATGGAAGTCACTATGATTAGGGCGAATGTAGAGGAGGATAGAGAGGCTACAATGGCTAGATTTCTTGCGGGGTTGAATAGAGAAATCCAAAATGTTGTTGAATTGCAGCATTATGTAGAATTGGAGGATATGGTCCACATGGCTATAAAAGTTGAGAACCAGCACAAGAGGAGAGGTAGTAGTAATGCACGGTTGCAACAGGGTAATGGTTCATCCACTTGGAAGAATAATCAATGGAAGAAGGAAGAAAAGCCTTTACCCACCAAACCAAAAGGGGAGCTGAGGCAAGCGGGTTCTACTCCTGGTAATCAAGGTAACCCTGAATCTTCTACTTCTAGAAATTGTGACATTAGATGTTTTAAATGTCAAGGTAGAGGCCATATTGCTAGTCAATGTCCAAATAGGCATGTGATGATTTTGCGTGATGATGGAGAGTATGAGACTGAGGGGGATAGTGAAGAAGAGGATATGCCTCCATTAGAGGATGCTAGTGATGATGAGGAGCCTGCAATGGGAAGGCTAGTGGCAGTAGTGAAGAGAGCTTTGAATGTGCAGGTGAAGGAAGAAGAGGAGGTGCAAAGGGAGAATATATTTCATACTAGATGTTATCTAGGAGATCACATTTGTAGTCTGATTATTGATGGGGGAAGTTGCACCAATGTAGTGAGTAATTTTATTGTTGAGAGGCTGGGGCTCAAAATTGTTAAACACCCTAGACCATATAAATTGCAGTGGTTGAATGATAGTGGTGAGACTAAGGTGAGTAAGCAAGCCTTGATTGGGTTTCGCATTGGTAGGTATGAGGATGAGGTGTTATGTGATGTAGTGCCAATGCAAGCATGTCATGTGTTGTTGGGGAGGCCATGGCAATTTGATAGGAAGGTTATGCATGATGGCTTTTCTAACAAGTATACGCTTGTTCACCAAGCGAAGAACTTTAATCTTAAACCGTTAACACCTAAGCAGGTGTATGAGGACCAGTTGCAGCTACAAGAGTCGTTTGCAAAACACAAGGTGAGTGAAAAGCAGAGTGAGAGTGAGAGAGCAAAAGACAATGAGAAGAAAAAGGAATATAAAAGTCAAGATCAAAAGGAAAAGGAGAGGAAGGCTGGAAAGAGTGTGAGAGGCCAAGTTGAAGGGGGATCAACTTTGGTGGTGAGTGAAAAGGAGAGGGCAGCCTTGCAAAAGGAGAGTTGTGTGGCAAGAGCGAGTGTAGTGAGGAGAGCGTTAGTGATGAGGCAACCTATGTTGTTGCTGGTTT
>JBBMOL010002223.1:0-27025 GCA_037954665.1 Laguncularia racemosa | reverse complement strand
ATTTAACCAATCCCTGTGGATACGACCCTACTCACTACTATACGCAAATCATATCATTGTCTAGGAGTAGGTTTTTATTTTTGTTGGATTCGACACCCATCACCAGGCAAAGCCTATCAACTAGTAGATAAACTACCCTCATGTACTTTTCAAAACTTAATGTTTTATTAACCAATTAAGACATCCTTATATACTCTTTTTAGTTAGAAACATTCAGGTCGCCTTTCACCTACCTCAAACAAAAGAGGTGACCAGATCCCCATAGGTCACTGAACCGAGCCGGTCCGTCGATCGTGCCTCAAACCCATTCGAGTCAACCCAAAGGTCGTACCACAAACTTACTAGGCATGGAACAGGACTTTTCTTACATTAAGTGTTTTCGGTTAGTAGGTACTTATAGCCTAAATCCCATTTTATTATCCATTTAGATATTTCATCGTTACCAAGACAACAATAGTATGAACTCAACCAGTCATATAAACCCCATCTAATAAGCTAAAAATAACCCAGCATTACATCACAATCATTAAGCATTCAATAATTTAAGTTCATTACATCACATACAATCAGGAATAGTATAATCAAATCCCGCACCCAACTCTCATTCTAGGATTTTCTAGAATGTTCCCTTCTTTTTTTCTCATAATCCAATCATATCATGACACACAACCAGCCATCAGTAAACCAATGTAATTCAACAATCCTCCTGCATTGATCACAGTAAGTGATCATACAAGGTAATTTCAGCCAACAACAAGTAGTCTACATTATTAACCACTTGTACCCAAGAGAAAAGTTAAGGGGGTACTCACCTGAAACAATATATGCCGGTCCAAACAGTCGCACCGGCCAAGTTCCTTTGTCCTCCTTACTCAACAGAAATACCTGAATCATCAGTATACCAATCAATGTTACCTCATTCGCTCTATTGAACCCTAAATTGCTAATTCAGTATTCGAAACCCTTAAATTCCATCCTAACCTCGTATAATCCACCATTTTCCTATAATTTCTAATTCATATACATACGGGTATACTACGCTCTATTATATATTAATGTAATTAAATTTAGATCTGATTTTATATTGAATCGTATGGTTCTAAATTATCACGATCTTGCACCGAACACTCCCGTTTTTGTTTCGTAACTAACCCAAGCTTCTCAAAATCATATTATGCTTCAATGAACCTCAAATGAACATCAAATTCAACTAATCAAATCAATTTCTCTAATTTTGCTAAGGATTTAATTCGGCCAGAACAGGGTAATTACCTTGAAAAATTCACTAAAAATAGAAAAGGACTCCAATCTGAAAAATTATTGATTTGGTGATCTAATAAATCATATAAGGATCTTATATACTAAAAATTACATCAAAAATACATCATTTGACCTATTTAGTTTCCAATTTAATTTACGATCAGAACATAGCATTTCTTAAGGAGAACATATTTTTTAATCAAATTTCAGAAAAATAAAATTATCACATTAATATTCATACAAACTTATGCTATAATACCAAAAATCATAATTTTTCATCAACATTTGATATTTTTAACAAAAATAGGAAATTTCGGGCGTTATAGGGGGCTGCTCCGTTCACCGGCCTCCGGCCACCAAAGTCGGCAACCACTATGTCCGTCGGAATCCTCTCCCACCCAAAACCTTAACCCTAGCTTGGCCTAGCGGCAGATTTACCCTACCCCCTTCAAACGAACAGACAAAATTCTCCCTACTTAATTTGATTTTTTTTTTCTTCAATTTCTTCAAATTCTTGTTGCATCCTACTTCAATCTTGTTCTTCTTCCTATCTTGATGATTGCATGTTGGAAATTTCAATTTCAATTTTCCCAGAAAATTCGGATGAAATGGAGAGAGTTTTGGTTTCTTTTTTATCTAATTTTTATTGATTTGTTTTTTTTTTCTCTCTCTATTCTAATGTCTATATATATATATATATATATATATAATATTACTTAATTATGCTGACATTGAAAGAGGGTGTTGTTCTGTATTTATTTTTTTTTTCCTTCCTCTTTTATTTATTTTCTTTTTAGCTATAATATAATATAATATAATATGTACATTTTTTTACATATATATATTCCATATATATATATATATGCCCATATTATTATTATTATTATTATTATTATTATTATTATTATTATTATTATTATTATTATTATTATTATTATTATTATTTTATTTTATTTTATTTTTAGCATATAACATATATATATACATTAATTTTACCTTACACACACACACACACATATATATATTATTTTAATTTTAACATTATTGGTTAAGTTTAGGTCCTCACAAAACCGGCCTTGAATAAAGGCCGGCCGAGTTAGCTTCAAGGTCGTCGGCCTTGGAGCCGGCCTAAATGAAGGCCGTCGGCCTTGGTGCCGACCTAAATAAAGGCCGCCAGCCTTTGGCCAGCCTTGAATGGTTTCGCACAATTTTTTTTTTTAGGATGATATAAATAGGCATCCTTAGGGTTTTTCGGGGGAGATGATATTTTGGTTGTAAGCAAACACTTTGAGCATGTGTGTGATTCCTCTTTTGGGATTCTTTGAATATTGAGAATTGATTTCACTTTATTCGTGTTGTTCTTATCAAATTCTTGGTTCCTATAGAATTTGTGGCGAGCATTGTTATTGAATTCTTGGAATTCTTTAACCCTAGTGATTGATTTGTAGAACGTGGTCTCTATCGTTCTATGATACACTCAGAACATATATATAAAATGGGAGCGTAAATTGCAGCAAGTGCACTGGTCGTATCAAGTAATAAAGTGGTGAAAAGTAAGGTTGTCGATCCCTCGAGGAACCAATAGAGTACTAGATCTATGGCAATTCTTATCAATATCTAGGTGATTAAAAAGGGGTTTTGAAATGTCTAATCTAAAAATTTAACTTAAAGCAACAAGAAAAATTTTATGACGAATCTATCAATTATGAACAAGGGAAATTAGAATTCACTCTAGATTTGTTAATCAAATTGCTACCAAGTTATGTCAACTAGTGGTTATAAGGTTATTCAAGTGAGTTTAGAAAATCCTTTTTAGGGATGTTGACCTTAAATCAATTAGTCGGCTTCCGCGTCTCCAATTAACCAAGGAATCAAAATTATGTTCATACACCTCCCGATGCTACAAACAACTAATGCCCTAAATCAATTAACCCTAATCCCTTAGTGATTAATTAACAAGAAACATTGCATTGCACCCTCCATAAACTCTAATTAAACCAATTATCGCAACTCCCGTATTGATAATCAATCTAATTAAGAATTCCTAACAAATCCTAATCAATTCCCGTATCAAAAGGATTTCTAACAATTATAATCAAAGACTGATTATAATTGAAATCAAAGGAATTGCAATCATGAATAATCCTAATAATTCCTAATTACATAACATGGCTACAATTATCCTTTTAACATTCTAGAGTTTCATCCAATTTCCCACAAGGATGATTTAGAACATTATAGTATGAGTTGCATAAAAACAATTGAAATAAAGAGGTGCAATGGAATTCATATTAAACAACTAATAAATGGCATAAAAGAAAATAAAGTAAATGAAACAATGGTTATAATCTTCAAGAGCTTCAATCTTCAAAAATGACTCCTTGAATTCTTCAATTGAAAGCAAACTTCAACAAAATGACATTCTTCCTTCAAACTAAACTTTGGAAAAATCTAAAGTACCTAAGGAAATTCTAATGATTCAAAAGAAAGACAAATGATGCTAAAACAAAGAAGAAGAACAAAAGGATTCTAAACAAAAGAAAGGATGCTTAACCAAAGAAAGGATGCCTCCAAGGTTCACACAAGGGGTCTATTTATAGATCCAAAGAGGAGGGGGATAAGGTTGATCTGATGAGGATTTGAGTCAGCAAATTAATTAGGATACGATTTTGGAGAGATTCTCGCAATGGATATCCGGGGAGTAATGAAGGCCGGCTCAAGGCCGGCGGCTTTTCTTCTTTTTGAGGCCGGTTTAAAGGCCGGCTCAAGGCCGGCTCAAGGCCGGCGGCCTTGAATGTAGGCCGGCCCAAGGACGGCGGCCTTCAGTGCAATCCTTCGCTCACTTCTTCAATTTTGTGAAAAACTCCTCCAATTAACTTGTAATTTACTTTTGGGTCCTCAAAACCTGTATTTTCACAATAAATACCATTAAGTATCATTTCTTTATATTTTCTTATAATATTAAAATAAATTTAATATAAGTCCAAAAGAAAATATAAGTATAATGTGATCTTATCAACATCCCCACACTTGAACTTTTGCTTGTCCTCAAGCAAAATAATTGATTTAAACAAGAGAAATCCATCATTGAACTTCTGGTGCCCATTGTTCTGACCATACTGAAATTTGTAACTAGTATATCTAGTTGAAATTTAGTAGTTAATCTAAATACAACAGATTTTTAATCCCAGTGTTTAACAATAGAAAACAATACTTAGTCCATAAGGAAAAACATTCATTTAAACTTCATTGGTTATTAGCAAGTATCATCTCCCTCAATTTTACTTCTCTAAACAAGATAACAAGGAGTGAAAGCATATGTTATCCATTTTTTCCTAGAATTTCTCCCCTTTTTTTTTATGTTTTATTTGCCTTGATTGGCAGCGGAGTGAGACTTCACTCTTCTGAGGGACCAAAGCTCGCCCATGTCAACCTGACTTTCATTAAGGTACTAAATTTTTGCCTTTCCGCCCTTCTCGTTATTGTGAGTTCATTGAGTCGGCACATCTTGGGCTCATCGCCTAAGTGACCAGGTTTTAAAGGGACCCCTACGAACTCTTCCTCACACTAACATTTAAGATTGGATACTCTTAACTCACTTTCCTGAGTTATTGGAGTAAAGGCTCTTTTTTTTTTTTTTTTTTTAAGGGATCACTAAGTAAAATATTTCTTTTACCTCTTTCACTAGGTGTTAAGGTATTCTCAAAGAAATTTCAATAGAGATTTATCCCAACCAATTTTTCCTTGAAGTAAACTTGCTTGTTTTTTCAACTTAAGGACTCAAACTCAAGTTCAAAGGCTAAACATAGGGTAAACCCCATTCTCTAGAGATTTTACTCTTCAATTTTAACTATGTAAACTAGTCACAACAATTGGCGAGTAGGGCACCAATCTAATTCAATTTCAGGATTTCATTGAAAACACTTAAGGACATAAATAAAGCATGGGATTTGTAAGCTCATGATGTGTGCAATCATTATACTTCTACATTTATAATCCCTTCCCCACACTTAAATTGGACAATGTCCTCATTGTTCCTAATATATCACAAAATTAAGGAAACGAATGTCAATGCAGAAATTGAAATACTGGTACTTCCCTGGTATAAAATTGTTCATCAGGAAGAAAATTCCTCCTAAAATGTCTGTCATCCTTGGAGTGTCTTGAATGCACCGGCAGCTCTTATCCAGCCTTGAATTAGTTTTTTTTTTTTTTTTTTTTTAACGAAACTATTATAGATACTTATTAAGCATGGGCTGCCTCCCATGAAGCGCTTGTTTTATAGTCATCAGCCTGACTATCAGGGTTAGCTTACATCAAGGAGTTTAAACAACTCCTTCAACACCATCGTTTTCAGATTAGGATTCCAAGCTTCCTTCCATGGTATGGTGCCCTTCTTTTCAGCTTCCACCAATGTTTTGTAGGTAGATATCAACAAACTTACCTGCTGGATGTCTGCCCTTGACCATCCCAGGATTTCCCTATATTCATCCAACTGGCCTTGAATCTGCTGCTGCAATTCTTTTGTCATAGGCGCTTGATTAATGTGAGGCCATGGATTTCCTAAATTCAGACACTTATAATCAAACAATTGATTAGAAAAGACATTAGGTTCAAGTGTCTGCATAGGCATTAGTGTCGGCACTGGTAGCTTCTCATAGTCGTCTGTCTTCTCAAAAGCAACAACATTTTCAGTCTGGGGTACTTGTTCACGACCTTTGTTTTCTTGCTCATCTTCATCCCCCCAATCATCTATCTCATTCAAGACAGCTTCAAGAGTGGTTTGCCCTACATCTTCCTCCACATCATTGTTAGTAATTTCACCCTCAGCAGATATGTCAGAATACCTTGCTTTCTCATTAGACAAAAACACAGGATCATACATATCAAATGTTACCTGGTCATCTAGTGCTCTAAGGGTGAGCTTACCTTGTCCTACATCAATTAGAGCTTGACCTGTGGCTAGGAATGGTCTTCCTAAGATCATGGGTACCTCTCTATCTTCTTCCATTTCCAAGACTATAAAGTCAACTGGAAAGATGAATTTGTCCACTTTTACTAGGACATTCTCCACTATACCCTTTGGGTACTTGACACTTCTATCCGCAAGTTGTAAGGTGACGTGCGTCTCCTTACATTCTCCAAGTCCTAGTTTTTTGAAAATAGACAGAGGCATTAAATTTATACTTGCACCAGAATCTATAAGTACTTTATCAAAATTAAAATTACCAATAGTGCAAGGAATAGTAAAACTTCCTGATCTCTTTGTTTTCTTGGTAAATTGGATAAATTCTTTTGTAAGATCATAGAACATTCTCCTATAAGCATCACTGGTTCATTTCCTTCAATCTTCCTCTTCTTTGTGAGTAAATCCTTCATGAACCTAGCATATGATGGCATCTGCTAAAGTGCCTCTGCAAAAGGAATGTTAATTTGCAATTTTTTAAAGACTTCTAAAAATTTAGCAAATTGTGAATCCAATTGTTGTTGCTTCAGCCTTCCTGGGAAAGGAATAGGAGGAAGATATGCTTTCACTTTTGGTGAATTTTTCTTTGGCTCCTCTTCCTTTTGTTTCCCTTTATCTTTCCCCAGGTTAACCTCCTCTTCCTCAAGTTTCTTATCAATCAATTCCTTACCACTTCTTAACATAATAGCATTTACACCCATAGGATTTTGCTCAGTATTGCTAGGTAAAGACCCAGATGGTCTATTACTCAACTGTTGAGACATTTGACTAAGCTGATTTTCAAGATTCCTAATGGTGGCTTGTTGATTTTGCAACATTGTGTCAGTCTTTTGCATATAACTTATCATGAGTTCTTCCATTTTAGACTGACCTTGCTGAGAAGAGGTATTATGATTAGGATATTGTTGATGGGGAGTATTATGATTAGGACCTTGCTTTTGAAATCCAGGGGGTTTAAGTGCGTTGTTATCATTTCTCCATGAGAAATTTGGATGGTTACGCCACCCTGGATTGTAGGTGTTTGAATATGGTCCTTGATTTCCTCTTTGGAAATTGTTGACAAAATTTACTTGCTCTCCATGGGATGAGGAGGAAAAGTTTCTAGATGGGCACTCAAGAGTTGAGTGTGGTCCTGAGCATAACTCACAACAAGAAAATTGATTAACATTGAAAGAAGGTACAGAGGTGAGTTTACTTACCTGGGCGGTAAGAGCAGAAATCTGAGCTGTTAAGGTGTCCATATCATTGACAGATGCCACTCTAGACTTACCTCTTTCATGTTGCCAATTATGTGAACTAGAGGCCATTTCATCTATCAAAGCACTAGCCTCATCATATGTCTTACTCATTAATGCACCACCAGAAGCAGCATCTGCCAGAGATCTCAATGTGTCATTTAAACTGAGATAGAATATCTCAATAAGGAGATTATCTGGTAATCCATGATGGGGGCATTTTCTAATTGCCTCCTTAAATCTTTCCCATGCTTCATAAAGTGATTCACCACTAAACTTACTGAAGTTTGTGATGTCATTTCTTAACCTAGCAGTTCTAGCTGGTGGAAAAAATCTCCTTAAAAATTTAGATGAGAGATCTACCCAAGTGGTTACAGAGTCTTGTGGCAATGAATTGTACCAAGCCCTAGCTTTTTCTCTAAGTGAAAATGGAAAAAGTTGTAGCCTAATTACATCATCAGATACATTATTCATTTTCACTGTATTACAATATTGAAGAAATACTGCAATATGCTCATCAGGACTTTCATTTGGATATCCTCCAAATTGATTTGATTGAACCATTTGAACGAGTGCTGGTTTTAACTCGAAATTATTAACCTGAATTGTTGGTCTTCTAATTGCAGGACCTGAAACAACAGGTACCGTGTATTCTCGAAGTGCTCTGCCAACACCCTGAATCTGATTGTTGTTCTCATCTGCCATGTTCTCTTCTTCCTTTCTTCTCTGCTCTCTTCTAAGTTGTCGCAAGCTGCGTTCTATCTCAAGATTAATTGGTAGAAGTTCAGCACTTCTACTCTTGCGCATAAAAAGAACCTTAAAGAGAATGGAAAACGATCACACAATGATAAGAAAAATTAAATAAAAAAATAATTGTGCCTAAATTACCAACAGAATTACGAAATCTAATATCTATTAGTTCCCCGGCAACGGCGCCAAAGACTTGATACACTCAGAACATATATATAAAATGGGAGCGTAAATTGCAGCAAGTGCACTGGTCGTATCAAGTAATAAAGTGGTGAAAAGTAAGGTTGTCGATCCCTCGAGGAACCAATAGAGTACTAGATCTATCAATATCTAGGTGATTAAAAAGGGGTTTTGAAATGTCTAATCTAAAAATTTAACTTAAAGCAACAAGAAAAATTTTATGACGAATCTATCAATTATGAACAAGGGAAATTAGAATTCACCCTAGATTTGTTAATCAAATTGCTACCAAGTTATGTCAACTAGTGGTTATAAGGTTATTCAAGTGAGTTTAGAAAATCCTTTTTAGGGATGTTGACCTTAAATCAATTAGTCGGCTTCCGCGTCTCCAATTAACCAAGGAATCAAAATTATGTTCATACACCTCCCGATGCTACAAACAACTAATGCCCTAAATCAATTAACCCTAATCCCTTAGTGATTAATTAACAAGAAACATTGCATTGCACCCTCCATAAACTCTAATTAAACCAATTATCGCAACTCCCGTATTGATAATCAATCTAATTAAGAATTCCTAACAAATCCTAATCAATTCCCGTATCAAAAGGATTTCTAACAATTATAATCAAAGACTGATTATAATTGAAATCAAAGGAATTGCAATCATGAATAATCCTAATAATTCCTAATTACATAACATGGCTACAATTATCCTTTTAACATTCTAGAGTTTCATCCAATTTCCCACAAGGATGATTTAGAACATTATAGTATGAGTTGCATAAAAACAATTGAAATAAAGAGGTGCAATGGAATTCATATTAAACAACTAATAAATGGCATAAAAGAAAATAAAGTAAATGAAACAATGGTTATAATCTTCAAGAGCTTCAATCTTCAAAAATGACTCCTTGAATTCTTCAATTGAAAGCAAACTTCAACAAAATGACATTCTTCCTTCAAACTAAACTTTGGAAAAATCTAAAGTACCTAAGGAAATTCTAATGATTCAAAAGAAAGACAAATGATGCTAAAACAAAGAAGAAGAACAAAAGGATTCTAAACAAAAGAAAGGATGCTTAACCAAAGAAAGGATGCCTCCAAGGTTCACACAAGGGGTCTATTTATAGATCCAAAGAGGAGGGGGATAAGGTTGATCTGATGAGGATTTGAGTCAGCAAATTAATTAAGATACGATTTTGGAGAGATTCTCGCAATGGATATCCGGGGAGTAATGAAGGCCGGCTCAAGGCCGGCGGCTTTTCTTCTTTTTGAGGCCGGTTTAAAGGCCGGCTCAAGGCCGGCGGCCTTGAATGTAGGCCGGCCCAAGGACGGCGGCCTTCAGTGCAATCCTTCGCTCACTTCTTCAATTTTGTGAAAAACTCCTCCAATTAACTTGTAATTTACTTTTGGGTCCTCAAAACCTGTATTTTCACAATAAATACCATTAAGTATCATTTCTTTATATTTTCTTATAATATTAAAATAAATTTAATATAAGTCCAAAAGAAAATATAAGTATAATGTGATCTTATCATTCTATGATTTGATTGCAAATCAGTTTAATTTTATCAATCTTGGCATCTATAGATTGGTAATTTTATTCATATCTTTGATTTTATTCGTTAGTACCAAAATCCAGAAAACCCTAAAAAAATTTGTATCGTTTGATTTTTATTGACAATTTAATTTGTGTGGAAGGTTTCAATTCCAATTTCATGTCATTTGGTATCAGAGCAAAGGTTGGATCAAAAGGATTCGTTCAGAACAAAGGTTGGATTCGTAAGGATTCAGAGCGAAGGATTCGATTAGAGCGTGGGTTAAATCGGTAAGGCTATTAAATCTCAACTCAATTGTATTCTTAATTCAATACTACTGTGGTTGGGAAATTTGGGAATTTATTTTGAATTGTATTGTTGTGAATTCGATTGTTGGGTGTGAATTGGTGATTGGGCTGTAGTTGAGAATTGGGGTTTTGCTAAATTCAGTTGTTGGGTGTTGAATTGCTGTGAATTGGTGTTTAGGGCTATTGTTGAGAATTGGGTTTTTTTTGGTGAATTTCTATTGCTGACTATTGAAGGGTAGAGATGTCGTCGCATGGAAGTGTTCATAGCAACAACAATAGGAATGATGCTGATAATGGGGTGAGGTTGTGACTAGGGCTGAGTTCAATCAAATCCAAGAAAATCTTAGATTGATTATGGAGAGATTGGAGGTTAGGGATAGAAGAAGCCATAGTGGTGCCGGAATTAGGAGGAGACATTCTAGTAGTGAATCTGATGCTAGTAGTAAAAGGTGTAGGAGAGGAAATTGAAAACATCAAGCTAAAAATTCCACCTTTCACTGGTAATTGTAAACCAGAGGAATTCCTAGATTGGGTGCCATGGGTTGAGAAGGTGTTTGACTGTTATGAGTGGGATGAGCGCATGAAGGTGAAAATGGCGTCTCTGGCATTCTCTGAATATGCTAGTTTGTGGTGGGATAAATTACAAACTAAGAGACGTAGGGCTGATGAGGAGAAAGTGCATTCATGGGCTTTGATGAAAAGGTTGATGAGACGCAAATTTGTGCCAGACTACTATAAACAAGAGATACTGATGGAGTTGCAATCCTTGAGGCAGGGTAAGAAGAGCATAGAAGAGTATGTGAAGGAGTTTGAGACATTAGTGGCAAGATGTGATATTAGGGAATCATCAGATGAATTCATAGCTCGTTTCATCAATGGGTTGAAGATTGACATTGCTAGTGTAGTGGAACTCCAGCATTATCAGACTCTTGAGGATGTGATTAAATTAGCCAGTCGGGATGAGAAATCATATCAACACCATAAGTCAAATGATGGTGAGAGGGAGAAGGAAAGGAAGGAAAAGGGAAAGGCAGTCGCTAGTGAGGCTATTGACCAAACACAACAAAAGAAGAGCAGGGATATCAAATGTTTTAAGTGTTTAGGACTTGGCCATATTGCTTCTCAATGTCTTAATAAAAGGGTTATGGTCATCAAGGGGGACAAAGTTAAGAGTGAGGAAGAAGAACAGAAGAGTACTGAGGCAGAAGAGGAAGATGAAGACATTATAGCGAATCCGGTACAGGGAGACTTGCTAATGGTTAAGCGGGATGAAGTTGTTCCTAATCAAAGAGCCAATTTATTTCATATCCAAGGCATGGTGCAGGGGAAGACTTGTTTGATTGTGGTTGACACAAGCAGTTGCACTAATGTGCTTCAGCAAGCTGGGTTACTAAGTTGGGCTTACAGGTGGAGCAGCATCCAAGACCTTATGCACTTCATTGGTTGAGTCTACAGGGAGTTGTTCATGTACACAAACAGGTTCGTGTTCCATTGCTTATTGGAGATTATACTGACGAAATTGTTCGTGATGTAGCTCCCATGAAAGCTACACATTTGATCCTTAGAAGATCTTGGCAGTATGACCTCAAAGCCAAGTATGATGGATACACCAATGAGTATACCATTCAGCAACGGGACAAGGAATACAAGCTTCTTCCTATGAGTCCAATTGAAGTATAACAAACAAGGTTGATTTGCCTTAAGAAGCCTAAGGGAAAGAGGAGTCTGTTTATGTGGCCTAGCAGGATGGACAATGCAAATTCGAGGTCGAATCTTTTTCAACATGGAGGGAATGATACAATTCTAAGAGCTAAGATACGAGCGCCAAAGAAAACAAAGTCAATCCGAGCTCTAGGTGGTAGTGCGGGGTCCAAAAAAAAAAGGACATAAGCGTCGGGAGGACCCAAGGCGAAGTTCGGCCAGCCTTAAGCCGGCCTTAAATGGTTTTGCACAATTTTTTTAGGATGATATAAATAGGCGTCCTTAGGGTTTTTCGGGGAGATGATATTTTGGTTGTAAGCAAACACTTTGAGTGTGTGTGTGATTCCTCTTTTGGGATTCTTTGAATATTGAGAATTGATTTCACTTTATTCGTGTTGTTCTTATCAAATTCTTGGTTCCTATAGAATTTGTGGCGAGCATTGTTATTGAATTCTTGGAATTCTTTAACCCTAGTGATTGATTTATAGAACGTGGTCTCTATCGTTCTATGATTTGATTGTAAATCAGTTTAATTTTATCAATCTTGGCATCTATAGATTGGTAATTTTATTCATATCTTTGATTTTATTCGTTAGTATCAAAATCCAGAAAACCCTAAAAAAAATTTTAACATTTGATTGTTATTGACGATTTGATTTGTGTGGAAGGTTTCAATTCCAATTTCGTGTCAGTGAGTGGCAAGTTGTATGTCATGAGGAGAGTACTTAGTGTATAACCCTAGGAGGATGGTGAGGGGATCCAGTGTGAACATATTTTTGATACATAGTGTCATGTGCAGGATAGAGTTTGTAGCTTGATAATTGATAGTGGTAGTTGCACTAATGTTGCTAGCACATTGCTAGTAGAAAAGATGTAGTTGAAAGCTGTAAAACATCCGAGACCATATCGATTACAGTGGCTAAATGAATATGGGGAGGTTATGGTGACTAAGCAGGTTCTTATAGCCTTTTTCATAGGGAACTACAAAGATGAGGTTATGTGTAACGTGGTACCAATGCAGGCAAGCTACATACTATTAGGGCGACCTTGGCAATTCGATAGGAAGATTATGTATGACGAGTACAAGAATCAGTATTCCTTTGTATTAAACAAAAGGAAAGTGGTTCTTACACCACATAAACCATGGGAAGCTAGTGAAGATCAAATAGGATAGCAAAGGATTTTAGAGAAAAACACTCAAGTGCATGAGAGAAAAGTGAAGAGAAAAAGAAAATGAGTGAAAAACAAACACTGGTGAGCAAAGAAGGAAAATACACTCAAACACAGAGAGTAGAGAGTCTGGCGAGAAAGAGTGAGGTTAAGAGTGTAGTGTTGGCCAAACAATAGTTACTTGTACTTATGTATAAGGATTTATATTTTTCTAATACTTATGTACAAGGTTTTATCATAAATCGTTGATTCTATGAATTCCCAGTGTATAACCTTCAAATAACAACTGATTCTATGAATTTCTTGATATTTGACATTCAAATTCAACAATTTTATAAATTTGAGAATTTGGGAGAAAAATAGAGTAATGGTAGCTCAAAATTTCAATAATATTCAATAATATCCTTGTTCAATGCCCTAGGGCATACAAATAATAGTAGGCACAAAGCTGCCAAAAATAAAACATAAGAATTTTTCAAAAATGGAAATGCCTAAAATTTGCCAAAAAAGAGAAATGCCTAAAACTTAAGTACACATAGAAAATTAAAAGACAAATACAATGCTACAAATGATACTCAAAATAGAAGTGTCTATAAAAAGTTATAGGTAATATAAAAGTTACTAAAAATAGCAAATTCAATTGTTTAAGAGACTAAACAAAGGAATTTGTCCTAAATATGGCATAGCTCGGCACCATAAGTGTTGACTTTGAGTTAGCTTGTTTCCTTCGAAATAAAGACTAGAAATCAAGATATCACAACTGACTTAATTTTGTGTCATTTCACTATGTACCTATTTGCTAATACCTCCACCTCATCATCTTCCCCAAGTAAACAAAATTCGCCCTCGAGTTATCTTCATTTGAACTATTTCGAGTGTAAGGAATAAGATACTTCATATTAAATACATTTGTAGTTCGAATGTTGCTAGGCAACTTCAATTTGTATGCATTCAGGTTGATCTTCTTTATGACCTCCAATGACCCAATCTTTACAACTGATAGTTTGCTGTACTCATCAGTAGAAAACCTATCCTTAAGAAGGACAACCCAAGCATAATCTGCCATGTCAAACTCCACATGTTGCCTTTTTCTATTAGTAACTTCTTTATATTTACTTGCAGCCTTTTGTAAATTGTGCTGAACAATCTTATGAATATCTTACAAGCTATGGACAAAATCTTTTGCCTTCCCATGAATCTGGCAATGGTAGCAAATCAAGTGGACTTTTAGGAACAACAAAGTAAACCACCTGGAATGGACTAAACCCTATACTACAGTTGATTGTATGATTATGTGCAAACTCTGCCTGACTCAGCTTTTGATCTCAACTCTTCACATGCTTCCCCACTAAACTCCTTAATAAATTTCCTAAGGATCTATTTACTACCTCAGTTTGCCCATTTGTTTGTAGGTGATAGGTAGTACTAAAATTCAATTGAGTGTTGACCATCTTCCATAAACTTCCCTAAAAATGGCTAAGAAACCTTATATCTCTATCAAATACAATGGTTCTAAGCAACCTATGCAATCTACATAATTCCTTAAAGTACAACTGTGCAACATGGACAACATTCGTGGTCTTCTTATAGGGAGTAAAATGCACCATTTTAGAAAATCTGTCAACTACTACAAAGATAGAGTCATTACCTCATTGAGTTTGTAGTAACCCCAAAAAAAAAAATCCATGCTCACATCAATCCAAGGTTGCAAAGGAATTGAAAGAGGCATATACAATCCTACATTTGTGGTTGTTCCCTTGGACACTTAGCTAACTCTACACCTTTGTACATACTTCTCCACTTCCTTACAAATAGTTGGCTAAAAATATGATGCATGCACTAGTTGCAAAGTCTTGTCTCATCCCACATGACCCTTACCATGGAGTTCTCAAATAATTAGATCCCTCAAACTATAGTCTAGAATACATAGCCAATTACCCTTGAATAAAAAACCATCTTGTAGCAAGTAATTTGTTTTGTCAGCAACTCTAATTCTTGCTAAAATAATAGAAAAGTAGGGGTTACTTTCAAGTAACTTAGCAAATGAATTAAAATCAGGTGCCTCCACTTGCATTCTGCTTAGAAGACTCCTATGTTTACTCAATGGATCAGCAACCCCATTTGTGACACTACTCTTGTGTTTCACGACAAGGTGAAATGTTCCAAATAGGCCACCCATGAAGCATGACGAGATGACACTTTATCCTGACTATGCAAGTGTTTTAAAGCTTCATGGTCAGTATATAAGATGAATTCTCTATGAAATAAATAATGATGTTAGTGCTTTCACATCATATGTACTACATCTTAGCTTGGCCCCTATTAACTTCTGATTAAAATAAGCTAATAGTCTACTATTCTGGCTCAAAACAACTCCAATCCCCACTTTAGAGGCATCTGCATGTAGCTCAAAAGGCTAATGGAAATCTAGCAACACTAAAATCGAGGTTGTAGTAAGATCCACTTTAATCTTCTCAAAAGCCCTCTATGCTTCATCAGTCTACAAAAATTTCTCACCCTTCATACAATCAATGATAAGAGCCATAATATTGCTGAAATAGGGTATGAGTTGCCTATAAAATCATGATAGGCCATGGAAGCTTCAAACTTTAGTTAGTGTAGTAAGTCTGGGCCACTACCCAACTACTTCCACTTTAGATTTATCTACTTGTAAACCATCAATAGAAATTATGTAGCCAAGGAAAAGTACCTCAATGGTCATGAAAACACACTTCTTTAAGGCATCATAGAAATTTTCCCTACGCAACACATTAAGAACATCTCGCAAATGTTTGAGAAGCTGCTCTAGATCAACACTGTAAATTAGTATGTTGTCAAAGTATACAATAATACACTTGTCGATGAATAGCTTCGAAACTTGATTCATCAACCTCATGAATGTGCTAGGTGCATTAGACAGTCCAAATGGCATAATTGGCCACTCACACAAACCTTCTTGTGTCTTGAAGGCTGTCTTCCACTCATCACCAACTCAAATACAAATCTTGTGATATCTATTCTTTAAATCCAGCTTCGAGAATACCTTAGCACCATTCAACTAGTTAAGTAAATGATATAAGCGTGGAATAGGAAAACAATACCTAATAGTAATTTTATTGATGATTCAACTATCTACACATATACGCTAGGTGTCATCCTTCTTGGGAGTTAAAAGAGCTAAAACTACACATGGACTCAAACTCCCCCAAATAAAACCCTTCATAAGAAATTCTTCAACCTGCCTCCTCAACTTCTCATGTTCTATAGGGCTCATTCGATGATGTGGTCTATTAGGCAAGGTTACGCCAAGCACAAGATCAATCTAGTGTTGGATATCACATAATGGTGGTAACCCATTCAGTAACTCATCAAGAAATAAGTCTTGAAACTCCTCCACAACCAAAAATTCTACTTCAAGTACTTAAACTTCTTTCTCAATCTCCTTACCCACTAGAGTAAAGATGACATCAAAATCCTAAAACTCTTCTTCAAACTTAGCTAAAGACAGCATATTGGAGCTATTACCCTACTTGACAAATTTAAACTCAGTAGTGTCCCTATTAGGAACCAACACAATTTTCACTCCCTTACATATAAAGCTATAAATGTTAGCTCTCCCATCATGAGTCACACCCCTATCAAATTATCACGGCCTCCCCAACAATAAATGGCAAGCATCCATCATCACAACATCATACCAAACAAAGTCATTATATTTAGAACCAATGGAAAATGTAACCAATGCTCATTTAGAGACATATACCTCACCACCTTTCTTTAGCCAAGCTAACTTATAAGGTTTCGAGTGCTATTCAAGCTTAATACCTAACTTTTGCACGGCTTCTCTAGACATAATGTTCTCACAGCTTCTCGAGTCGATCATGAATCGACATACTTTGCTAAGAATAGTACAAGTGAATTGGAAAATATTGTTCTTAAGCTACTCTTCCTCTACTGCCTTAGGGATCATAAAGGATCTCCAAACTACTAAATTTTCTTTACCATCCCCCATCATAAGCTCCTCTTCAATGTATTTGGTATCGAAGATAGGTCCTTCATCACCCATATCTTCAAACGCAAATTCATCATCCTCCTCTTCTTTGTTCTCAACAAAGAGTGCCTTTTTCTCCATCTTCTTACATTCAAATTGCTGGTGACTAGTCTTACCACACTTAAAGCACTTCACTCCACTAGTGCTTGGCTTATTAAAACACCCAGTAGTGTTATTACTTGAAGTTCCACTTACTGTACGATTTACACCGCTACTACTACTACCACCACCACTACTAAATGCATGATTCCCAGACCGCCTCTACTGTTTCTCAACAATCAACATCTTTTGGTGTGCAGTTGATACACTAACAAGGTCAAATAAATTGACCGTATCTTAAATCTACACTCTCAAACCCCAATATATCTAGCAACCAATCAATCATCTCTTTCTTAAAGTTCATTCCTAACTATCAACTAGTAAAAGTCAGAAGTGTAATCATCCACTGACCCGGTACCTTATTTAAGATCTTGTAGCCTCTAGTACATAATATGTTGGAAATTATAGGGCAAAAAAGCTGCCCGTAGGTGTTTCTTCATCTTTTCCCAAGATGTGATTTTTTATTTTCCTAGCATATTCTGGGTCAATTTTAATTGTTCCCACCATGTAGTAGCCCTACCACACAATCTAATTGCTATCAATTACACTCATTTGTCCTCAAGAACTCCTTTGAAATCCTTTACCTCCTCAACTATGGTAAACCAATCTAAGAATTCCCCTAGTTGAAGGCTCGAATATCTCCATCCTCATACCTAGTTTCCAACACCTTTGGTCTTCCTCTACACATAGCCTACCACGCCTATACGATACTACATCACACTATTCATCCTCTTCATTAGAAGAGGAGTCATCCTCTACCTCTTCAACATCCAACATTAGATTAGGGTTTCTCACACGTCTAAGTTTGATGTTCTAATTTTGATTATGATTACCCATTAACCAACTTATCCCTTCTGCTAATCAATCCATAACCCTATCCAACCAACATTCCAACACCGTATCCAACCACTCATCAATCATATGCCCTATTCTTTGATTTAGATCATCTCGACCGTACATCTCATCCATTGTAGCACGGCGTTGATTGGCTTGTCTATAGGGTGCCTGATGAGGATCATCTAGCATCAAAAGGAAGGAGCCAAAATCCCATAATCCATTACATGGTATTGGAGGACCGATGACCCGAGCTAGAGCTAAGAGGATGAACGAAGCTCTATAAGGATTAGTCATGGACTTGCAAGCCAAGGAATCAAGCTACACTAAAGAAGAATATACATATGTTAACTTAATTCACATGACCATGAAAGGATGAAATAATTTAGAGACATTAAAATAATTTTATTGAACTGCTACAATAGAGACATATTCGGTTTGTTTTGGTTTTATTTGTTTGGTTTGTAGTTTATATTATTTAGTTGCCTATTCGGTTACATGAAGATAAGGAAACAAATAGATTAGGTAACTTAGGTTTTCCATATTCTTGTATAACTCTATGTAAGTCGTGCAAGGGCCGGCCATGAGATTATCATTGAATGAAAAACACATCCTTTTTTTTCGTGAGAATTATGAAAACCCTTTTTGTTCTTTTGCAAAAGAACTTTTCCATAGGAATTCTTAATCGAGTTGCTAGGAATATCCTTTTGATAACTTAGGTTTCAATCAACATGTGTGATTAGGGTATAGTTATGCTTTGCTTATTCAAGACGATCCTCGAGGTAATTAAATCCAATAGCGATGTCAAGGTTCTAGGTTTAACATACCTAGGGTTTCACGCATCATTTGGTATCAGAGCTTCGGCTTCTTGAATCAAGTAAATTCTATCATTTTCTTTAATTTGTTTGTTGTTCTTTCCCATATTCATCTATTGTTCTTTTTCGTACTCGTCTATTGTCTTTTTCATATTCATAGATAAAAGTCGTATATAAAAAAAAAAAAAAAAGTCATTCTTGTTTGGTCTTCACAATCCATTAGGGCCAATGGCATCTAGGGTTCTCAATTAAACAATCAATTGTGTTCAATTCATAGTTCTTCTACAAAAAAGAAAAGAAAAAAAAATCAATTCAATTGCAAAAAAAAAAAAAAAGAATCAAGAATCGACATTAAAAATATATATATATAGAATTCGGCCGTGAAAGAATTGTAATTGCCGAAATTACAAGATAGCTTACTAATTCAATTTACTTTCCATATCAATTGTTTCCAATTCCTACCGTAACATATCCTTGATTGTCTATGTTTGGAATCTGAATTGTACACATCCCTTGAAAAATCGGTTCCATAGTGATTTATTTCCTTTTGTGTAGAAGTAATCTTTGATTACATATCTATTCAGTGGTGAATATTTTCCATATCAATTAGATTATGTAGTTAGTATTTCATCATTCACGTGACTTAGGTCGAGTAGTAATCATTAGTGTTGATTTAGTAATTTGAGTTTAAGAGTTCCAAATTGAGTTCCTAGCAAAAGAATTACAAAAAAAAAAAAAAAAAAGGTCGTGAGATCATATTTTTGTGAGAGATATACACGAGTAGAATTGTGAGCAATACACGAGTAGGTGTGGGGAACATACTTATGTATTTCTTGTAATTGTGATCGTAATTTGCTGCAAATTTTATAATTATGTTGAGACAGAACACTAATGGAGGAGAAAGTCGAGTGATGATTGAAGAATTGATGGGGGAGATGAAGAGGATCCTAATGGGTAAACTAGAGCAAATCCATGAAAGGATGGATAGGATGGAAAGGAGTAGGGAACTGTCTAGCGGTACTACTATCAAGCGAGGAGTAGGTAGACAGAATAGGGGAGGTGTTAGGATAGATGAAGGTGAGGAATCTAATTTTGGAGATTACCAACACATGAGGGATAGGGAAAGTATCTAGAGGCGTGATAGCAATTTAGGGAGTATTAAGATGAAAATCCCAATCTTTCAGGGAAAGAATGATCCAAAGTTGTATTTAGAGTGAGAGAGAAAACTGGATCATGTGTTTGAATGTCACAACTACACTAGGGAGAAAAAGATAAAATTAGCTACAGTGGAGTTTTCAGATTACGCTAGTGTATGGTGAGATCAGTTGGTGCATAATAGGCGCAAGTATGGAAAGCAACCTGTTAGCACTTGGGAGGAGATGAAAATTATCATACAGAAGCGTTTTATTCCTAGTCACTACCATAGGGACTTACTTAGGAAAGTCCAAGGGTTGACTCAAGGGAATAATAGTGTAGAGGATTATTACAAAGAGTTGGAGATGGCCATGATTAGGGCAAGAATTAAGGAGGATGATGAAGCTACTATGGCTAGATTCATCAACAAATTGAATAGGCCGATAGCTGATGTAGTAGATCTTCACCATTACTTAGATATGGAAGAGTTGTTGCATAGAGTTATTAAAGTAGAGCAGCAGTTAAAATACAGGAGTGAGCAGAGGACTGGCTCGACTTCCAAAGCTCCATAGAAGTCCACGTAGAAGAAAAACTCCACTAATTCAAAGCCTAAGGAGGACATAAGGGCTAAGAATCCAATTACTGCACCTAAGGGAAAGACAGACACTAAACCCCCTTCTAGGACGAGAGATATTAAGTGTTTTAGGTGTCAAGGATTTTGGCACATTCCATCCCAATGTCCAAATCAGAGGGCTATGATTATTAATGGTAGTGGGGATGTAGAGAGTGTGAGCTCTAAGGAGGAGGAGGAGTCACCATCACAGGAGTATGAGGATGTTGACTTAAAGGGACCCATGAGTGGCGAGTTGTATGTCATGAGGAGAGTACTTAGTGTACAACCCCAGGAAGATGGTGAGAGGATTCAGCGTGAACATATTTTTCATACATGGTTTCATATGCGGGATAGAGTTTGTAGCTTGATAATCGATAGTGGCAGCTGCGCTAATGTTGCTAGCACCTTGCTAGTAGAAAATATGCAATTGAAAGCTGTGAAACATCCAAGACCATATCAATTACAGTGGTTGAGTGATTGTGGGGAGGTTAAGGTGACCAAGTAGATTCTTATAGCCTTTTCCATAGAGAGCTACAAGGATGAGGTTATGTACGATGGGTACAAAAACCAATATTTTTTTATTCTAAACAAAAGGAAGGTGGTTCTAACTCCATAAAAACCATGGGAAGCTTGCAAGGATCAAGTGAAATTTTCCAAAGAAGTTAGAGTGAAACACAAGAGTGTGTGAGAGAAGGGAGAAAAAAAAAAAAGAAAAGAGTGAGAGACAAACACTGGTGAGCCATGAGGGAAGAGAGACTGAAACACTGAGAGGGGAGAAAATTACCAAAAAAAGTGAGGTTAATAGTGCAATGTTGGCGAGAAAACAACTACTTATACTTATATACAAGGATGTTTATTTTACTTATACTGACACTAACCTTTAGTTGCCTAGTATAGTGTTTTCTTTTAGCTTTGTGACAGGTACAGATGGCATAGTCGTAGATGAGAAGAAATTGGATGTAATCTGGGAGTGGCCAATACCAAAGGGATGTATTAAAACCATGTTTCATCCAGGAGAAAAGGTTCAGGTGCATTTGAGAAAAGAAATATTTGCACCGCAACAAAAGCCTTAATTACATCCTAGAGGAGAGGGACTTTTTCAAGTCTTGGAGCACATCAATTACAACACCTACAAAATTGATTTGTTGAGTTAATATGGTAATATAAGCGCAATTGTAATGTTTATAATCTTACTTTTTATAATGTAAGTGATTCGAGGACGAATCTTTTCAAGAAAGAAAGGAATGATGAGGATCATCTAACATCAAAAAGGAAGGAGCCAAAATCCCATGATTCATTATATGGTATTGGAGGCCCGATGACCCGAGCTAGAGCTAAGAGGATGAGCGAAGCTCTACAAGGATTAGTCATGAACTTGCAAGCCAAGAAATCAAGCTATACTGAAGGAAAACATACATATGTTAACTTAATTCACGTAACCATGGAAGGATGAAATAATTTAGAGACATTAGAATAATTTTAGTGAATTGTTACAATAGAGACATGTTTGGTTTGTTTTGGTTTTATTTGTTTGGTTTGTAGTTTTATATTATTTAGTTGCCTATTTGGTTACATGAGGATAAGGAAACAAATAGTTTAAGCAACTTAGGTTTTCCATATTCTTATATAACTCTATATAAGTCGTGCAAGGGTCAGCCATGAGATTATCATTGAATGAAAAACACATCCTTTTTTTTTTGTGGGAATTACAAAAACCCTTTTTATTCTTTTGCAAAAGAACTTTTCCATAGGAATTCTTAACTGGATTGCTAGGAATACCCTTTTGATAACTTAGATTTCAGTCAACAGGTATGATTGGGGTCTAGTTATGCTTTGCTTATTCAAGACAATCATTGGGGTACTTGAATCCAATAGCGACGTCGGGGTTCTAGGTTTAACATACTTAGGGTTTCACGCATCAATGCCATTATTACCAAAAGTGAACATGGCTTTGATACCAACAAAAGTAGTGTAAGCACGTGAGATTAAATAGGATTTTTATCACAAACCATTGATTCTATGAATTCCCGATGTGCGACCTTCAAATATCAATTGTTTCTATGAATTACTTGATATTTGGCATCCAAATTCAAGAATTTAGGAGAAAAATAGAGCAATGATGGCTCAAAACTTCGATAATATTCAATAATATCCCTATTCAATGCCCTAAAGCATACAAATAATAGTAAGCACAAAACTACCAAAAAACGAGCTTAAGAATTTTCCAAAAATGGAAATCCCTAAAAATAGAAATACCTAAAACTTAAGGACACATAGAAAATTAGAAGACAAATATAATGCCACAAACGACACTTAAAACAGAAGTGTCTACAAAAAAGTTATAGGTAATATAAAAGTTATCAAAAATAGCAAATTTGACTATTTAAGGAACTAGACGAAAGAATTTGCCCTAAAAATAGCATAGCTCAACACCGAAGGCATTGACTTCTTTAAGTTATCTCGTTTCATTTAAAATAAGGTCTAGAAATAAAAAAATTGTGACTGACCCAATTTTGTCCCATTTTGCCATATAACTTTTGCTAATACCTCCACCTCATCAATTGGTAATGTAAGCAAATATGTACATATACCAGAGTTTCTTAAAGGTTTCCAAATTTGACAAATTGTACCAGAATTAAGAGAAAAAGTTGATAATATAGGTAAATATGTACATGTATTAGAATTTCTTAAGTAAGGGTTTCCAAATTTGATAAATTGTACCAGAATTAAGAGAAAAAGTTGATAATATAGGTAAATATGTACATGTATTAGAATTTCTTAAGTGATACCACAATTTAATAAATTGTACTAAAATTGAAAGAAAAAGTCGGTAATATAGGAAAATATGTACATGTACCAGAATTTCTAAGCAATACCATAATTTAATAAAGTGTACTAGAATAAGTAGGAAAAGTTGATAATATGAACAAATATGTAGATGTACCAAAATTTCTTAAGTGGTACTACAATTTGACAATTTTTACTAGAATTTAGAAAATTTTATCGGCTAAACCAATTTCTATAATTTAATTCCACCTATATCTAACGGCTTACATATGCGACTTGAAAAAAAGTCGTGTAAAGGTGACTTGTGCTAATAATGACCCATCCCCCAAATCATGTATCATTCTACATTTCAATTAACTATTCTAGATCTTTTAGAAAAACTTTTGTGAGTTTTTGAGCTTGACTAAACTCTTTTTATTCATTAATTATTATTTGTCTTAGCTTTTGATTTTTAATAATGTTAAATTTCATTACCCAATTCTAGCTAGATTTTCCATTAAAATCTTCAAACTAGCTAAACCATTAAAAAAATCTATTTTTACTCCCTTAAATCCATCTTTATTCCTAAGCTTAAATTAGTCTTAGTCAAACTCATTCCCAATCTTAAATTACATTTTATTTATTAGTAAATCTTGATTAACTAGTTCTTAATGTTTAGTTACCTAATTTGTTATTGGAGCTCAATTACAATTGTGTCTTTGATTTCTTTTGAAATGTTTGAATTATTTTAAATGATATATAATTATAATCATTACGATATCTATATCAAATACAATATAAAATTATGTTCTCCAAATATTAAAAAAGAAGTGAATGAAACGAAAATATAAATAAAAATGACATCACAAGTCGTTGTCTCGTGGTTCACCTTCCTAAACTTTAATCTCTATACAAATACATTTCTTAAACTTTTAAATGTTATAAATTATCCTTTTAAATTTTAAAAACTTGATAACATAAAGTATATTAGCTTTTTTAATTGAAAAAAAAAAAAAACACACTATGATTAAAGTTTAGAGAGGTGTTAGAGAACATTTTGATAAGTTTGAGGGGTTATTCCACACCAAAGTTAAAGTTTAGAGAAGTTATTTACAACTTTGAGAGGTTATTTATCAATTTATCAAAATTTAAGGGAGTAATTTATAATATTTGAAAGTTTAGAGGTATATCCACAATTATATAGTTTGGGTGGCCATTTTGTAATTTTCTTTTTTTATATATAAGTTTAATTTTCTGATAGGAATATGCCGAGACCTCTAGTAATGGATATCAGGGCTTTTAAAATGTTGACCAAATGTAAAATGTAAGATTTCACGATCCATTCTAGTGAAGGTGAAAAAATGGTCATCCCAGACCCCACCGAAGCAGACTCAAATTCCATTTCCAACTCTAATAGAAGCACCCAATTGAAAGCCTTTGATGACACAAAAGCTGGTGTCAAGGGACTTGCTGATTCAACCTTAGCAAAGATTCCTGAAATCTTCATCCACAGGAACTTGGATATAGGCCAACCCTCTAAGGCAGCCATTCCAGTCATAAACTTGGAAAATATTAACGATGACATAAGTAAGAGAAGGCAAGTGATCGTTGAAGTAAGGGAAGCCTGTGAAAAGTGGGGTTTCTTTCAGATTGTAAATCATGGTGTTGCAGGGAGTGTTTTGAGTGGTATAATTGACGGTATTAGAAGGTTTCATGAGCAAGATGTGGATGTTAAGAAAGGGTGGTACTCAAGAGATTATAGCAGTAGGAAGGTGCTGTACAACAGCAATTTCGATCTTTTCACAGCGCCGGCAGCGAATTGGAGAGATTCTTTGACGTGTGTTTTAGCGCCAAGACAGCCGGATCCTCAGGAATTGCCGGAAGTTTGCAGGTAATAAAGTACTTTCGATATATTAATTTGTTTTATTTCTTTTACTAGAATAAATTTACATATTTCATGCATCATGAGTTGAGAAAACAGAAATTCCTTGCTTTCCTAATCTTTGTGAAATGCTGCCCTAAAGATAACACTGACTTTGGGTGATAGATTTGGCGGATTTAGCGGTTCAGGTTGTCGTTGAGACGTGTTTGGATGTCATATGAAATAAGTTGGATCTAGACCGATTGAACAGCTCTGATACCATGTAAAACAGCTGTTGCAGGATCTCAATTGACGTAGCAATCATCTTAATTTTATTCAAAGTGAACATATATATGCAAAGATGCTGCAGATGTACAGCTCAATCCTAAACCAACAAATAAAGAAACTTACAAGATTGTGTGTTCATCTTATCATGACACCTAGACTGAAAAAAATCAGAGCCTATGTAAGAAATCCATAGCAGCAGATGCACGAGATCTGCAACAGTATATTCACGAAATCCTCAACAAACAGTAGAAGCAAGAAATCTACAACAAACCCAAACTGCCAAATCAATCACCGAAGATCAGTGTTATTTTAGGACAGCGTTTCCAAAAGGTCAGGGCAGCAAAGAATCTCTATTTTCTCAACATCATGTTTACTTTAAGACAGTTTGCTTTGAGATAGTTTGATCAATTGAAACTTGGTCTGTTTCATGATAATGTTATCCTTTTCTAATATTTTAGTGTTCATAATGGTTTTTGCATTTGATTAGCGCTGTAAATGTTATTTCCTATCATTCTTTTGAGAAAGTGGTTTTCCAAGAAATCTACTATTATATCCTTAAAAAGTTATCTATATGTTAACAAAGCAGTGTTTCAGTTTGGGCGTTGACAGAAAAAATGGTGATGCTTGGATGTATAAATGATGTAACTGATTAAGAATCGTTCCATGATAGTTTTATGTGTACCCATTAATTCTAACAGATTGCACTTCCTATTTACGGTCTGCTGTGAAAGATTTCTAGTTTGGACCTTTTGTTTGGAACCTAGTTCATATCCAAGAAGTCCCTTAGAGAAGTTGTATAACCCTTTGTCTAAAATGTAAATTGATGAAGGTTTGATGGCATAATTTATGAATGAACATTGGAGTTTTAAGTTTCTTCCTTCTTTTGGGATTAAAAGTAAGTTTGGAGCATAATTTTATTGTTTTGTGATTAAAAGAAAGGAACATCATGGCCTCGCACAATTCCATAGCATAATTTAAAGATATGCATCTTTAAATCTGCATTTCTACACCAGAAGTTCAATGAATAACTAATAAGCAAATAGGAAAAATTGCAGTACCCTCACCTCAGATCTAAAATGCCTAAACTTTTAAATCCGTTGGTTGGGGAGCTCTAATCACGAAAAATGCTCCTAGAGACTTAAATGACCAATAATATAAGAAGATTTCAAATGGTCTTTAGGCAGATTACTGGCCTTTTTATTTAAAGAAGCCTGTTGAGTATTAACTTTTTATTATTGTTTTCCATTATCATCTTCCCTTAATTGCTTGCATTGCAGGGATATAATGATCGATTATGCAAATAAGATAACTCAGCTTGGGAGTACACTTTTTGAATTGCTCTCGGAGGCTCTTGGACTCAATCCAAATTACCTCAACAGCATCGGTTGTGCAGAGGGGCTCTTCTTCCTTGGGCACTATTATCCACAATGCCCCGAACCAGACTTGACTATGG
>JBBMOL010002222.1:0-27025 GCA_037954665.1 Laguncularia racemosa | reverse complement strand
AAAACCAATACACCTTGATTTAAAGGGGGGGGGGGGTTTTTTTTTTTTTTTCTTTTTGGGTTTTAGGTATTGGCCCTTTTTTAATTTAAATTAATAACCTGACCATTTAAATGATTTTAACCTAAAAAAGAAGTAAAGTTGTTTAAAAAAAAAAATTTTAAAAACACTTATAAAATTGGTATAAATGTCTAAAATCCCAAAATTTCTTCTGTTAAAATTAACAAATAAAATTGCATGTTAACCTTTTTTCCCTCCAAATTCTAACATTTGTTATAGAATTTAATTCCTCATTTCCCAAATGTTTCCTGCGTTTTATAAGGCCAAAATGGGGAACCAAAAAACTTAACCAAAAATCCTTTAGAAATATTTTATTAAAAAACTAAATAAAAAAAATTAAACACATGTAGACATAAAACCAAATAAAAAATGCAATGGTTAACTCCCATGATATTTTTTTAAGGGCTTGCTTTAATTTTTTTTTTTTGATTAAGCATTTATTTGGGTTTTTGCCTTTTGTTTTTCCCTTTTTTTTCGAAAAGATTTTGAGGGGAAACCCCCCAGCCCCTCAATAAGGGTTTGATACCCCTACGTCTTCCATTAAATAATTTTAAATGAGGCATGGAAAGTTTAAAAATTTAAATTTAATCTATTGATCGGAATTGCATCATTGAAAGCATTAGAGGAGGGACCCCAAAGTAAAACAAAACTTTCCCTACTTTAAATTTTGAACAAATTTTAAATATGCCTTATTAAAAGCCAATAAAGAAAAAAAATCACACCCCCCTTTTTAAAAAGGGGAAAGTAAAAAGTTTAAAACGACATCGTTTTTTTTCAACCTTTAAGGATATCCATCTTTGCTCAAGTTCTTACCAGGAGTTTTCCCTTTAAGATAATATCCTAACTATTAAGCCAAAGACCTTAATAAAAAGTTAATAAATCTGGCTTTTCTAACCCAAAAGGATAAATTTTATCGATTAAGGTTTTTCTTACAATATACTCTTTTCGAATTTACTAACTAATAAATTATTCCTAATATTCCCAAATATAAAATAAACAAAAAAAAACCCCAAGAAAAAAATTTTTTTCTTTCAAAAATTTTATTATCAGGGGTTTCCAGGAATTTAAAAAGGTATCAAAATTTTAATAAAAAATAAAAAATGAGCCTAAAAATTACCTAATATTTTTTTTTAAATCAAAATTTTTTTGGGAAAAACCCTCCCGGCTTCCCCTGGTTTTTATTTTCAATTTCATTGGGTTTTTTTATTTACTGGTTGGTTCTTTAAGATTTTATTTCCTTTTAAATTTAAATTTAAATTTCCAATCCCCAAAAAGAATTTAAATTCTCGCGGTCCATAAATTAATATATCTTTTAAACGGAAAAACAATTTAAACCTTCTTCTTGAAATTTTGTAATTTATTGATGTTTACTACGCTTGTTATTTTATCAAACACTAGACAGGTAACTAGCTTAAAAACCCGGCATTTGGCAACCATTTGAACCTACCCCTTAAAACCCAAATCAGAGCCTGCTCTTAAGTCTTTTAAGGTTCCCCTTAAAACGGGGCTTCACGTGTTGCCTAGACTTTTCCCAAAATTAAAATTTGTCCTTTGGTCTTCCTCTTTTTTTGTTTAAGAAATTATTTACATTTAATCCACAATTATTTTTTCAAAATTTTTATCCAAATCCTAACGGGTTATTTCCCGGAAATTTATTTAATATTAAAAATGGAGAATGGCTTCTTTTTTTTTTCAAAAGTTTTTAAAACAAACAACTTAAAAGAGTATACAGTAGCAAAAAAAACCTGAAAAAACTTTTTTAATTTTTCACTTAGGGACTCGACTTACTATTAAAAATTAAATTTTAAAACCCTTTAAATATAAGGTAAAATTTGTTTCTTAAAGATTTCACTATTTAATTTTACCAAGTTTTTCCAAATCACAGCATTGGTGGTAAAGAATTTGAACAAGTCAATTTACATTTTGTAGATCCCTTATTACAACATTTATAAAACTTCAGATTTCATGATAATTTTAAAAAATATTTAGCTTAAAATTGTTTTAAGGACAAACAAAAAAATTTATGGGCACTTCTCAATTTCTCTATATTTTTATTATCCCTCCCCAAACACTTAGCTTAAAAAATGCCCTCACTTTTTCAAATTAAACAAAATTGAAGAGGAATTAACAACACAAAGGCACATTAGAGAATAAGGGGAAAGGGAAAATTTACTGGAATTTCCCCTGGTATTGGAGTTTTTCCCCCTTAAGCTCGGGAAAAAAGGGGCATCTACGTAAATGTATCTTTTGCGCAGCGGGATCCGAAGTTTTCAAAACTACACAAAAATCAAAAAAAAAACTAAAAAAAAACCCAAAAATTTTAAGGGAAAAACAAAATTTAAAACATTTTTTTTTTTTTTTTTTAAACAGGGGTTTGGGCCTCCCATGAAGCGCCTTTTTTTAAACGTTTTTGGGGCAGAAAATTCCAGGCTTGTTTGTTGGGAATGAGGACTTGTTTCCAGCTGGGTGCCTGGGGGAATGGGTAAAAACACCCGCAACAAAAAAAGGAGAGATATTGTTGGGAAATTTTTCAGGGCATCTTAAAGTTAAATTTAATAAACTTACCATCAAATTCTATATGGGGGGCCATCTTTCTTAATTTTTGGGTTTAGAAGTCTTAAGGAATGGGTCCCAAAATTTAAAAATCGGTGATAAAGGATTTAAATCAATCGCCCCTTCAAGCACAAAAAAATTTCACGGGAAAAAAACCAACCCTTTGATTTAAAAACTAAAAAAAACCTCTAAAACTCCCTCAGGAAAAAAATTGGCCCTTTCAGCAAGTTGAACAAAAAAAAAATTTTTTCCCTTTTAAAGGATAACTTTTAAAATTTTAAATAAACCGAAAAAGGGCATGACTTAAAATAAAGCTCCTAAAACACACGGGTTTTAGAAATTTTTAAAAGGATTTTCCCTATTTGGAAGGAAGGGTGAACATCCCCGGGACCTTACATTTGGGGAGGAATTTCTTCGGGAAATTAAAAAGCTTAAACTTTTTTCACCCCACACTAATCTTTTCATTCCCTTTTTCAGCTTCCTTTTGTTAGTGCACAACCCCCTTGAGGAATCTGGGAAAAACGCGGTATTTGCTTAATTGCTCAATAAAGGAAAAAATTTAACCTGGGATTTTGGGCAAAACCCGTTTCCAAAATCTCTTTTTCTTCCACTTTTTCTTGGATTTCCCCAATTTTGGAGGGGAAAGGGTAGTTTCGATGTGACCTTTATAGAATTGTCAATATTCCATTTTTGTACCCCCGCTCCCCCCCAATTTCCCCTTTAACCCCTTTTTAATTTTTTCAAAAAAGGTCCGGATCCCCCGTTTTTTTTCTAAAAAAATTTTTCCTTTTATCCCCGCGGCTTGGTGGGGGGAAAAAATTTTTCCCAAAAAAAGGTCCAAACCCCCCCAGGGTTTTTAAAAACCCACCCCAAAAAAAAAACCAATTTTTAAAACTTTAGTATTTTAAAAAAAAGGGGAAAACACGAAAATTAATTTTGGATTTTGGTTTTCCCCTGGGGCCTCATGCTGGGAACCCCACTATATAAACCCTTTTTTAAAAAAGTTTAAAGAGGTTTTTAAAATTTCCCAAAACCATGAAAGGGGGTTTCAATAAACCCCAAACCGGGGTTTTTAATTTCCCAATTCAAGGGTTTTAAATTTGGGGGTTTTGAAGCAAATGGTTTTTTGATTCACACCCTTTTTCCCCCATTTCCCCCAAAAAGGTTTTTCTGGGGAATTTCCCTTTTGGGGTTTTTTTTTAAAATCAAGGGATGAAAAAAAATCCATGCAAATTCCCTGTCAAAAGGGGGAAACTATTTTCTTTTTTGCTTTTTTTGAGTCTTTTCAACCCGGGATTTTTTCTTGGGTTCACCAAACTGAAAGAAAAATTAAACCCCAAAAAAAATAAATTTGCCACCCCCCCCCGCAACGGCCCCCAAAATTTAGGGTGCGAATCAAAAAAAATAAAAACCACCCTAGAAAATTTTTTTTTTGCATATGGGGATGGGTTTTTAAAACCCCCAAGTTTTGGGAAAGATATTTCTATTCAAATAAAAAAAAAGGGAAATTTTAAAAAAGGGGGGGGGGTTTTTTTTTTTTGAATAAAATTTAAATAAAGCAAAAAGGGAAAATTGTGAAATTTATAAAAAGCCTACCCAAAAGGGAAAAAATTTTTGTTTAATTCGGGAAAAAAAACCATGATGCAAAATCACCAACCTTAGTTAAATTAAATTTTTTTGGGGTTTTTAACAACCCCTCTAAAAACCCCATCCTCTTTTACTTTCTCGATAACCCCCAAACCCACGTTTTCGAATTTTTTCCCTTATTGATTAGAAAAATCCCTCAGAAAGCGCTTAGGATTTAATCTATCAATAGCATTAAAATCTAGAGAGACCACCAATTCATGCCATAGATTATAAGATAACCTATTTAAACATGATCATACACCTCCATAACTGAATTCGATCATCTATTCTTATAACCAAAATGTTTATCGTGTCACTAAGACTAGAACAATCAAACAATTACGGATTTACGTGTTAGTTACAATATATTATCTTGCTAATTAAGTAGAAGAGCTCTATTCATACCAATCAACAAAATAATAATGACAAAACAATCAGAAGATATATGAATACCCAAAAACAAAGAATAGAATAAATACAAGTCAATTAGACCTCACAATTCGTGGAGAATTAAACATCTATGACCCTTTGGCTGAAAATAGCTTAGCCACTCATGTTCATAAAAAAAACGAAAATAAAAAGTAAAGACATAATGAACCCGGGATAGCTTGCTCTGCCTCCGCCTCCCTTCTTGTTTCCCAGATCAAAGGTAAAAAGTTTGAAAGAAAAATTCAAGATTGTCTTAACCCTCTAGGGTTGGGTTCTATTTATAATTTTGAGGATGGCATGTGATCTTTTGCTAGCAAGATACGAAGATATCTTTCCTTTTCCAAGTAGATTTCGAGAAGTGAAGATTCGTCCGCTTGGCACCCCCTACCACAACGGCCGTGGGTAAAGCCGTGCCATCCTCTGTGCATATTCTTCAAGTTTTCATCCACGCCCAGTGTGTACCACGGTCCAACACACGGCCAGATTTAAAACCGTGCCATCCTCTGCCTATGTTCAACAAGTCTTCATCCTCGTCCAGGTGTGCCACGGTCTACACCACGGTTGACTTCAAGCCGTGCCTTCATCTGTCAAAGTTCCATAAGTTCTTCTTCTTGGCACGTCTAGCTTCCACCACGGCTTCAAGCAGGGTTTGATCCACGGCTTCCACCACGCCGTTCCCTAGACCGTGTCACGCCTTCTCCTCATGCAATTTGTGTACACGGTGAAAAACATGGCCAAATCTCCAACCGTGTTTTCATTCTAGAGATGTAATTCTTTTGTCTGATCCAATTGTAGATGACTTCTCTAATTTACTTGAATTAACATCCTTGACTCCATTTACCTGATTTATCACCATGATTAGAATTAAGTACCATTTCCTTATGATTTCTTTTAAAATCAATAATAATTTAACACAATTTATACTTTTAAAATTGAGTATAAAATGGCTCTATCAGTAGACCTATTGTAAGTGAACTCAAAAATAAGAAGACATAAGTCCCAATCAATAGATTCTTGCCAACCATTGCTTTGAGTAAATTTCCAAGCATACGGTTAACGACTTCTGTTTCTCTATCTATCTATAGATGGTAAGAGGTATTGTACATAAGATTAATACCTAGTCTTCTCCATAATGTCTTCCAAAAGAAACTAAGAAACTTAATGTCTCTGTTTGACACTATGCTATGTGGGACTCCATGCAATTTGACAATTTCCTATACAAAAATGTTAGCAATAAAATGGGATTCTATCATCTGTTTTGTGACAAGGCACAAAATGAGACATTTTGCTAAACCTGTCAAACAACCACCATGATAGAATCCTTTCCTCTTTGTGTTCTAGGTAACCTCAATACAAAATCCATATTGATATCAGTATAAGTTTTTCTGGTATAGGTAAAGGCACGTACTCACCTTGTATGCCTTTCTTCCCTTTAAACTTTCTTGCAAATGCCATACCTTTCTAACACCTTATGGATATCCTTTATCATACCCTTCCAATAGAAATTCTATCTCAATATGGCTAGGTGATACGAACCACGCTAACCCGTGACGAAACCCAATACCAATACGCTTGGAAATTCGTTGCCTAAGACGCCCAAACACTTAAAATGGAAACCGCGACCCGTTGTCTATAAGCAGACAAGAACCTTGGTATAAAAGTGAAGGCGCCACAATCGGGATGGAAGATCGATTGATAAGTCGGGATGAACACCATGGAAATCAATTCGATAAGTTCGATTTAGTTCTTGAAGAACCAAGAGAGGAACCTCTCAAAAGTGTTTAAAGTTCGATTTAGTTCTTGGCCATGTATCTTTCTGTTGCAACTTCTGGCAACATATACACCCGTGTACTTTGGCAGTATATCTTTCTGTGGATTTGCTTGACTCCATACACGGCCATGCCTTGAAAGTACATGCCCTCTTCAACCCGTATCCGGTGTAACTTGTATAAGAGCAAGGGTCTTCCCAAGGTTGTTCCAATCCATTCCAACTCCATGATTGCCCCAATCCTTCCCGACTTCATGGACATCCTTTATCAACCCGTTAAGTGCTTCCTTGAGTCATTTCGCTCGACTTCTTGTGATCGGTCCAGGCGGCACTTCAAGAGGATCCACATTCCTTCTTCTGGCTTGACTCTCATCATGGATCTCATCATTCCCCTCCTCTTGAAAAGGATTTGTCCTCAAATCATTGCCTGCATCAAATGGACTTAGATCATAACATTAAACATGACACTTACTGGATACTCACCTGGTAGGTCTTTCTTGTATGCATTATCATTTATGCGCTCACGACTTTGAATTGGTCCATCGCCTCTAGGAAGTATTTTAGATCTACACTGTATGGAATCCACTCTTTATGCATTGAACCCAAATCCAATCTCCAGGTTCAAAAATAGCTTGTCGAAAACCCTTGTTGGCTTGTTTCACATACTGCTCAGTTCTTCGCTCAATGTTTAGCACGAAATCTGCCTTAGAATCAACTTCAAAACTCACAAACTTGTTAAGTTGCATGGTAATAAATAATTAGGAACCAATAGGTTAAAATCATACACAATCTCAAATGGGGAACAATGAATAATGCTATTTAAAGCCCTATTACATGTAAACTCCACAAATGGTAGATAATCCTTCCAAGTCCTAATGTTCTTCTCTATGATTGCCCCTAACAATTGAATTAATGTCCTTGTTAACCACCTCAATTTGCCCATCAGTTTATGGGTGACGAATTGATGGGAATCAAAATCCGACAAGACCTATCATTAGGACAAAAATTGATGGATTTCGAATCTTGGCGATGAGGGCCCATTTCGAGCTGATCAACCTTGGAGTTAATTATTATCTAACCTCTTTTATCTTATTCATGAATTGTATATTCCAACAGGTATGCTTATTTGGCTTCACAAGGCGATGGACAAACTCACTAAGACTCAGCTTGTGGGTTATCTATGGACCGACCTGAACCGGCGATGAGTTGAGCCGACGAATTCCATTATGAAGCTAGCTTGCTGAAGATTATTTTCTGTATTTGTAATTTATGTTTGAACCATTTATTTTGTAAGCTTTTGGGACATTTTATTTGGTTGTAATTTTGCCTTTAGGACCGGCCACCTTATAGTGGCATAGTTGTGATTTTCTTGTCATTTTAACCCTAAAGGGTGCAAGTATAAATACTTGCAAATTAGGTTTTTTAGGGAGCTTTTGAACATTTGGAAAAACACCCCCTTTGTGCCGTGAGAGAGAGTGCCTCTTTCAAGCATTTGCTCTTATCAATTTCCTTAGTGAAATTGTGGCGAGTTGGCTTGGATTTGTTGTGTGTTATATCAACAAATTACAAGTTGATCCTAATTCCAAACTAGTGCGTCATACTGGTGAGGATTTAGTTACTTTTATGTACTTTTTGTTCTTATGAAATTAGGGTTCTAATTTCGAAATTTGAAGAACCTTTGAATTGAATTTGAATCCCCTTTCATTTTCTATCTAGCAATCGTTGTTATATCATATATTGTTATCATAACAATTTCGGGATTCATTTGGAATTTGAGGCTATTTTCCTTTGTTTGTGGCGTGGATGTTCATTGACAATTCATCCCTTTTAGTTGATTGTGCTTGACCCCCCTTTAGGCACATCATATTTTGGTATCAGAGCTACAGGTTTAAGAGGAGGGATTGTTGCAATTGGGATTTTGAAAATTAATTTGGTTATCTTCATCTTGCTGTGAGATTGCTTAAGGTTTAAGAGGAGGGATTGTTGAATTTGTGATTTTGATCCTTATATTGATATCTTCCTATTGCCGTGAGTTGCATAAGGTTTAAGAGGAGAGATTATTGCAAGTGAAATTTCGGAAATTTGTTTGTGTTATCTACATCTTGCCGTGAATTACTTGTGGTTGTGAGAAGGGATTATATGATTTTGAATTTTGGAAATTTAGGGTTCATGTTCTTACATCATCAATTCCAAAATTGAGGAAAATTGAAATTGTTGTTGTAGTTGTATGAAGTGGAGTGAATTGTCTTGAGTAGGAGTTAAATTTGCTGCATGTTGGAGTGATTTTGAAGTACTTGTTGAAACTTCTATGTTGTGGACTTCACCGTGAAGGAGAGGAAGGTAGTGCAATTTCGGAAGTGTAAATTGTGTAGGAAGGGAATTGTATTTGTTTTGCATTGTTGAATTCGAAATTGTGTAGGAAGTTAAGAGTGTTTGTATTGCATTGGGAATTCGGAATTGTGGAAGGATATGTGCAATTTCCAGATTTGATTAGTGTGTAAGAAAGGAAGTTATTTGATTTCAAAACAAGCATTAAGAGTGAAGGAGTTAATTGTGCTTGTTTGAATTTGAAAATTTGCATCTTACCAAATGTGGAGGGAATTGCAATTAGTGAAGTGGTTTGATTTCAAATTTAATTTGCTGCCTTTGTTGTGTTAATTTCGGTTGGAAAATTGTGTTGAAGTGGATATAGTGCACCGTGAGTGTGTAGGAGTGTATATGGTGTTGTGTGTGCAAATTGGAAGTGGAAGTGTATAATTTCCAGATTTGAATTTGCGTGGAAGACGAGGAAACAATTTGAATTGAAACACATCCATTTACTTCAAGTAGTTAAGAGTGGTATTGATTATATTTCATTTGAATTTGAAATTGATTCTTACCATTTGTGGCAAAGTTGCATTAAGGGTGTCACTTGTGAAATTGTTGCCGTGTATGTGGGAGTGTGTAGTTGTTGTTGCCGTTTCTTGTTGTTGTTGCCAATTAAAGGAGCATCTTAGTTAGTTTTTGTTAGTTGCTATCTTGGAAGTGAAGGGTTGCAACATATTCTTGTTGCGTAAATTTAGTGTGTTGTGTGTAAAGTGTATAAGTGGCGGAGTGAGTTGGTTTTGGCGTGAATTGTTTTTGTGAAGCAAGTGTGCTACAATTACTAGACATTACATTGGTACATCAAATAGATTGCATCCACAAAAATGTCTATTAATAGTGTGAATGGAGGAATGAGTGATGTAGCATATAGTCGAATTGGTGGAGGTCAAGGTTCTAATGTTGCAGGTGGGAGGACCTTAGATGAACAACTTCGGGACCTTAGAAAACTTGTTACTACATTAGCAACAAGGATTGATAGGATGACATTGCCACCACCACCAGTGGTATACCTTCAGGAGCCACCTAGAGTACAGGGAGATTATTATGCTCTTAGAGAAGATAGAGATGATAATTTTGGGCTTAAACCATTCCCAGAAATGGAATTTAGACCACCTAGAGGCTCAGAGTGTGCAGAGCTACAAATGCCTTCACTTGATGATAAGGGTTCCACAAATGAAAGATGTCAAACACCATTGTGCCAACCTTTAGAGGTTTCAGAGGATAATGATCAGTTGGGTCAACCATTAGAAAACCCTGGGGATCAACATCATATAGATGAGTCAAAAAAATAGGAAACAAACTTGATGGAATGGGTTGAGATAGAGGAAACATCAGTAGATAATGAGTCCTTGTTTTTGTTACAGAAGAAATACATCCAAGAAATGGAGGAAAGAAAACAATCATCTACTATGGTATTTCAGATATTGGGATTCTGTAGAGATACTCCTTTAGATGGATTGCTTTTGGAAAACGGAGTCTCTGTTGCATTTGAGCTACAAGATTTGAGGTCAAATCTTTTTGAGGTCCAAGGAGATGATGGGAATCAAAATCCGACAAGACCTATCATTAGGACAAAAATTGATGGATTTCGAATCTTGGCGATGAGGGCCCATTTCAAGTTGATCAACCTTGGAGTTAATTATTATCTAACCTCTTTTATCTTATTCATGAATTGTATATTCCAACAGGTATGCTTATTTGGCTTCACAAGGCGATGGACAAACTCACTAAAACTCAGCTTGTGGGTTATCTATGGACCGACCTGAACCGGCGATGAGTTGAGCCGACGAATTCCATTATGAAGCTAGCTTGCTGAAGATTATTTTCTGTATTTGTAATTTATGTTTGAACCATTTATTTTGTAAGCTTTTGGGACATTTTATTTGGTTGTAATTTTGCCTTTAGGACCGGCCACCTTATAGTGGCATAGTTGTGATTTTCTTGTCATTTTAACCCTAAAGGGTGCAAGTATAAATACTTGCAAATTAGGTTTTTTAGGGAGCTTTTGAACATTTGGAAAAACACCCCCTTTGTGCCGTGAGAGAGAGTGCCTCTTTCAAGCATTTGCTCTTATCAATTTCCTTAGTGAAATTGTGGCGAGTTGGCTTGGATTTGTTGTGTGTTATATCAACAAATTACAAGTTAATCCTAATTCCAAACTAGTGAGTCATATCTGGTGAGGATTTAGTTACTTTTATGTACTTTTTGTTCTTATGAAATTAGGGTTCTAATTTCAAAATTTAAAGAACCTTTGAATTGAATTTGAATCCCCTTTCATTTTCTATCTAGCAATCGTTGTTATATCATATATTGTTATCATAACAATTTCGGGATTCATTTGGAATTTGAGGCTATTTTCCTTTGTTTGTGGCGTGGATGTTCATTGACAATTCATCCCTTTTAGTTGATTGTGCTTGACCCCCCTTTAGGCACATCACGAATAGTCGAAAACATCCATTTAGTTCCCAATTTTTCCCACAAGACTCTCCAAAAATGACTCAAAAATTTCTCATCTCGAACACTAACAATGCTTCTAGGTATACCATGCGGACGCACTACCTCTCTAAAGAACAAATCAACAATGTGTATAGCATGATCAGTTTTATGACAAGGAATGAAATGAACCGTTTTAAAAATCCTATCCACAACCACAAAATTAGAATCTCGACCATGCTTAGGCCTAGATAATCCTAACATAAAATCTATGGAAATATATATCCAAGGCTCATGAGGAATGACACTATACTCATATAACCAATCTAAGAAGTCATCTAAGCAAGGAATAGGATGACGATACTTTACCGTAATGTTGTTGATGGCGCGGCAGTCAACACACATTCTCCATGTCCCTTCCTTCTTAATCATCAAAATCACAGGCACTGCACATGGACTCATGCCTTCTCTCACGTATCCCTTCTCCATTAATTCCTCGACCTGCCTTTGGAGTTCCTTCGGAAAGACATCTTCAAAGTCCTGCACAAGAGACACAACTACACTAGGCAAAGCATTAGATAATTCGTTAGTAATCAAACATGTTTCCTTGAAAACCCGAAACAACATAGGTTGCCTCAGCACTAACGCTTTCCTTACTACACTCACTCTTGCCACACAACTCTCCTTTTGCAAGGCTGCCCTCTCCTTTTCACTCACCACCAAAGTTGATTCCCCTTCAACTTGGCCTCTCACACTCTTTCCAGCCTTCCTCTCCTTTTCCTTTTGATCTTGACTTTTATATTCCTTTTTCTTCTCATTGTCTTTTGCTCTCTTACTCTCACTCTGCTTTTCACTCACCTTGTGTTTTGCAAACGACTGCTGTAGCTTCAACTGATCCTCATACACTTGTTTAGGTGTTAAAGGTTTAAGGTTAAAAGTCTTCCCTTGGTGAAAAAGCGTATACTTGTTAGAAAAGCCATCATGAATAGCCTTCCTATCAAATTTCCATGGCCTCCCCAACAACACATGACATGCTTGCATTGGCACTACATCACATAACACCTCATCCTCATATGTACCAATGCAAAAACCAATCAAGGCTTGCTTACTCACCTTAGTCTCACCACTATCATTCAACCACTGCAATTTATATGGACTAGGGTGTCTAACAGTTTTGAGCCCTAGCCTCTCAACAATAAAATTGCTCATTACATTGGTGAAACTTCCCCCATGAATAATCAAGCTGCAAATATGATCTCCTAGATAACATCTAGTATGAAATATATTCTCTCTTTTCCTATCTCCTCTATCTTCCCAATCTCTAGTCACTCTGTTCCGACCACTATAACCTCTATAACTCCCAATAGAAGGCTCATAAAAATCATCATCCGACATTTTATCTCCATTACTCGATACTCTCCTGGAACGACTCTCCCTCTTACGCCCTTGGAATACGTTTGTGGATTGCTCTAGTTTTTGCTCTACCGTCTCATGAATTTGTTCCATTCCCTCTTGGAAAATCCTCTCCATTTCTCCCCTCATCGCCTCAATTACTAACCTAGCATCAAACCTTCCCCTCTCACCTTCAGGAGAATGTTGTCTCGACATAGTTCCTACAGAAAAGATTAGTACAACACAAATATATATATGATCAAACCTCACCATACACTCCCTTACGTGTTTCGCTCAAACGATGATATCACACAATCACTCGTATATTCTCACAAACAACGATGATATCACTCACCAATTTCCTCTTCTCAATTCTCTTGGAACTAACCTGAACTACACCAATTTCCTTCCATAGAATTCAAAACCAACTTTAGGGTTCGTAAAATTTTCCTCTATTTCTCTATCCGAATTTTTTTTTTGTCTCTGTTTTTGGCTTTTGATCGCGTTTCTCTTTTCTTTTCTTTTCCCTTTTTTTTGTCGTGATTTTTACTCTTTTTTTTTTTTTTACAATTGATAGAGCCATTTTATACTCAATCTTTATAGTATAAATTGTGTTAAATTATTATTGATTTTATAGAAATCATAAGGAAATGGTACTTAATTCTATTATGGTGATAAATCAGGTTAAATGGAGTCAAGGGTGCCAATTCAAGTAAATTAGAGAAGCCATCTACAACTTGGTTCAAAGACAAGGATTTACACCGCTGGAAGGAAGTACATGGGCGTGTAATTGAAGTACACGGCCATGTACTTGGTTTTGAATCAACAGGAAGATACACGGTTGAAGTACACGGTCGTGTAGCTACCTAGGAACTAGCACGGTTTGAGGCACGGCCAAGGTGCAAACCATGTTACACACTGCACAAGAAGGCGGAAATGTGGACTTTCAACAGAGAGAGACACGGCTTAGGGCACGACCGTGGTGGAAGCCGTGGGAGAAACCATGCTTGAAGCCGTGGTGGAAGATAGACGTGCCAAGGAGAAGAATTTGTGAAACTTTGATGGAGGAAGGCACGGCCTAGGATCTAACCATGGTGTAGACCGTGGTACACACTGGACAAGGATGAAGACTTGTTGATTATGCACAGAGGAAGGTACGGTTGGAAATCTAGCCGTAGGTGGAGCCGTAGTACACACTGGATATGGAAGATGATACGTGAAATATACACAGAGGATGGCACAGCTTGACCCTCGGCCGTGTGGTAGGGCATACCAAGCAGACGAATATTCACTTCTCGAAATCTACTTGAAAAAGGAAAGATATTTTCGTATCTTGCTAGCAAAAGATCACATGCTATCCCTCTAACAATATAAATAGAGCCAACCCTAGAGGGTTAGGGGCAACTTTTAATCTGGAATCTTGAATCTTTGGATCTTCAAGAACTTTGGAGGCAGAGCAGGCAACCGGGTTCATTATGTTTCTACTTTTTATTTTCGTTTTATTGATGAACATGTGTAGCTAAGCTACTTTTCTAGCCAAAGGGTCATAGATGTTTAATTCTCCACGAATTGTGAGGTCTAATTGACTTGTATTTAACCTATTCGTTGTTTTCGGATATTCATATATCTTTTGAGCATCTTGTCATTATTATCTTTTTTGATTGGTATAAATAGAGCTCTTCTACTCAATTAGCAAGTTAATATATTGTCAACTAGCACGTCAAATCCGTAATTGTTTGATTGTTCTAGTCTTAGTGATACAATAACATGTTTGATTATAAAAGAGATGATCGAATTCATGTTATGGAGGTGTATGATCATGTTTAAATAGGTTTTCTTATAATCTACTGGCATCAATTGGTGGTCTCTCTAGTTTTTAATGCTATTGGTAGATTAAATCCTAAGCGCTTGTCTAGGGTTGTCTAATCGATAAGAGAAATAATCAAAGAGCTCCTCTTAGTTATCGAGGAAGTACGGAGAGATAGGTTGTTAGAGCTTGTTAATAACCATAACCAGTTTATCTAGGAATAAGAATAGAAAACATTTGCATCGATGATCAATTCCTAGAATTAAACTATCTTGATTCCTTTAGCTAGGCTTTTATCAATATCCAATTTTCTTATCCTGTTTTAACTTTATTTGATTCACAAACAAAACCCCCCATTTTCCTTTTCCTTTTTATTTTCCTTAAATAGAAATAAATTTAACCAATCTCTATGGATTCGACCCTACTCACCACTATATGCAAATCATATAATTGTCTAGGAGTAGATTTTATTTTTGTTGGATTCGACACCCATCAAATTTTGGCGCCGTTGCCAGGGATTGGTGTCAAATTTGTTTCTATTCTTGTATGACTCGTTCTTCTCAGACAGGTGAACTAACATATAATCCGGAGATTGAGAAGACTCCAAAGAGGTTGCGACAAGAAGCTAGGTCATCCACTAGACTGAACTTAGCATCGGATTTGTCTGATTCATTCCTTGATTTAGAAAAAGAAGACGAAATGGCAAATCCCGAGAGAACATTAAGGGAGTTAGCTGCACCGGATGTGAATCAACAACCACTTTGCATTCACTATCCCGAACTAGCTGTGGAATTCGAGTTGAAATCTGGGTTGATACATCTGCTACCCACCTATCATGGCCTTGAGAATGAAGATCCTCATAAGCATTTGAAAGAGTTTCATATAGTGTGTTCTAGTATGAGGCCGCAAGGAATAACCGACGATCAAATCAAGCTATGTGCTTTTCCATTTTCTTTAAGTACTAAAGATAAAGATTGGTTGTTTTATTTGCCTCCAAGTTCTATCACCACTTGGACAGATATGGTGAGACTCTTCTTAGACAAATTCTTCCCCGCATCCAGAGCCGCTGGTATAAGAAGAGAAATTTGTGGTATAAAACAAAGGGACACCGAGACTCTTCATGAGTATTGGAGAGGTTCAAGCAACTGTGTGCAAGCTACCCACAACATGGGATATCTGAATAACTCCTTATCTAATACTTCTACGAGGGCCTACTTCCGATGGAAAGAAAGATGATGGATGCTGCAACTGGAGGCGCCATAGTAAACAAAACCCTTGGTCAAGCTAGGGAATTGATCTCCATTATAGCTGCCAATTCGCAACAATTTGGGTATAAGCATGATACATCTTCAAGGAAGGTAAATGAGGTAAGTGTGTCTAACCTTGAACATCAAATTTCTAATCTTACCTCCCTTGTGCAGCAGCTAGCTCTTGGAAATACCCAGCAGGTGAAGGCTTGTGGAATTTGTGCTGCTCCTAATCATCCGACCAACATGTGCCCCACATTGCAAGATGATAACCATGAACACGCCAATGCTGTAGGCGGATTCCCAGGACAGCCACAAAGGAAATATGATCCCTACTCGAATACGTACAATCCTAGATGGAGGGATCACCCTACCTTCAGATATGGCAATAAACCACAAAACTTCCAACAATTCCAACCTAAGCCATCAAACCAAGTATCACAAGCTCCTTCCACTTCAGGTATGTCCCTTGAAGAAATTGTTAAATCACTTGCCGTTAATACAAAACAATTTCAGGATGAGACAAAGCAGAGCATCCACAACTTGGAAAATCAGGTAAGTCAACTTTCTTCTTCTATAAATAGGTTGGAAACTCAAGGTAAGTTACCTTCTCAAACCGTCACAAATCCAAAGCAAAGTGCTAATGCAATTACCTTGAGAAGTGGAACGAAATTGCAGGGACCAAATGAGAAGGGACACCGAACTAATCCTGAGGAAGAGACTGAGAAAGATACCGCAACTCCAAGCCAGCAGAACAATCAGATCAAAGGACCCCTCATTGAACCACCAAAGGTCATGAAAACAGCACCTCCTTTCCCTTCCAGACTAGCAAAATCCAAGAATGAAGCTGAAGAAAAAGAGATTCTTGACACTTTTCGTAAAGTTGAGGTAAACATTCCTTTGCTGGATGCAATTAAGCAAGTACCTCGTTATGCTAAATTTCTTAAAGAATTGTGCACTAACAAAAGAAAGCTGAAAGGTAATGAAAAGATTAGTGTAGGTGAGAATGTTTCAGCTATTCTTCAGAAGAAGCTTCCTCCTAAATGTAAGGATCCAAGTATGTTTACTATTCCTTGCAAAATAGGTAATCTTGGAATCACTAAAGCTATGTGTGATTTAGGAGCTTCAATCAATGTTATGCCTTTGTCTATTTATCAATGTTTAAATGTTGGCCCCCTGAAGGAAACAGGTGTTATTGTTCAACTTGCTGATAGGTCCAATGTTTATCTTGAGGGAGTTCTAGAAGATGTTTTAGTACAAGTTAATGGTTTGGTTTTCCCTGCAGATTTTTACATGCTTGACATGGAGAATGATGATTCTCGTAATTCATCAATGATATTATTAGGGAGACCATTTCTTAAGACATCCTGAACAAAAATTGATGTACATGATGGTAACCTCACTATGGAATTTGATGGTGAAGTGATTAAATTTAACATTTATGATGCCATGAAATATCCTAGTGATATCTCACCCGTTTTTTTGTTGATGTTATTGACCCATTAATACAGGCTACATTTGATTTCATAGACGATGATGAGTTGAAAGTTGTACTTAATAAGAGTCTTACGATTCATGCATTGAAAACTCTTAAGGAGAAGTTTATAATATCCTCTGATTTACAGGACAAGATTTGGGAGTTGGAATCATTAAAACCTATCAGGTATGATGTGTCCTACATTCATTTACCCCCTTCTAACACAAGACTTCTTCCTTCTATTGTGTAGGCACCAAAGCTAGAATTAAAACCCCTACCCGAACATCTAAAGTATATTTTCCTAGGAGAAAAGGAAACTCTTGCTATGATAGTCTCCAACAAGCTAAGTACTTTAGAAGAAGAAAAGTTTATTCGGGTGTTGAGAGAGTACAAAGAAGCCATTGGATGGTCCATAGCTGAAATCAAAGGACTAAGCCCCTCCACCTGCATGCACAAGATTTTGATGGAAGATAATTGCAAACCTTTAAAGGAAGTTCAGCGTCGTTTGAATCCGCCTATGATGGAAGTAGTTAAGAAAGAGATCTTGAAACTTCTTGATGCAGGTATGATCTATCCAATTTCCAACAGCAAGTGGGTAAGTCCAATCCAAGTTGTTCCAAAGAAAACGGGCTTAACTGTGATTGAAAACTCTGATGGTGAGTTAATTCCTACTCGGGTTCAGAATGGATGGAGGGTTTGTGTTGATTACAGGAAGTTAAATGCGTCAACTCGGAAGGACCACTTCCCTCTTCCTTTTCTTGATCAGATGCTTGAACGTTTGGCTGGCCATTCTCACTATTGTTGTCTTGATGGTTATGCAGGTTTTCATCAAATTCCAGTGGCACCGGAAGATCAAGAGAAGACTACTTTTACTTGTCCATTCGGTACTTTTGCGTATCGAAGGATGCCTTTTGGGCTCTGCAATGCCCCAGCCACATTTCAAAGATGTATGGTTAGTATATTTTCAGATTATGTGGAGAATATTATAGAGGTTTTCATGGATGACTTCACCATCTATGGTAATTCTTTTGATTCATGTTTGACTAACCTTACGAAAGTGCTTCAAAGATGTATAGATAAGAATTTAGTGTTGAATTATGAAAAATGTCACTTTATGGTTGAACAGAGTCTCATTTTAGGCCATATTGTATCTTCTAAGGGGCTTGAAGTCGATAAAGCCAAGGTAGAATTGATTAAATCTTTACCTTACCCTGTGAGTGTACGGGAAATTCAGTCTTGTCTTGGGAGTGCAGGATTCTATCGACGCTTCATCAAGGATTTCTCCAAGATTACTCAACCCCTATGTCGATTGCTACAAAAAGAAGTGACATTTGAGTTCGATGAGGCCTGTAAGAACGCTTTTGGCACATTGAGGGATAAGTTAACTTCTGCTCCAATCATCCAACCACCCGACTGGACCCTTCCTTTTGAAATCATGTGTGATGCGAGCAATTATGCAGTTGGAGTAGTTCTTGGCCAAAGAGTTGGGAGAGCTTCTCATGTCAATTATTATGCCTCCAGAACATTGGATAATGCTCAATGCAACTATTCCACAACGGAAAAAGAACTCTTAGCTGTTGTTTTTGCATTAGAAAAATTCAGATCATATTTACTTGGTACTAAGGTAATTGTTTACTCTGATCATGCAGCTCTCAAATACTTGCTCGCGAAGAAGGAGGCGAAACCAAGACTTATTCGATGGATACTCTTATTACAAGAGTTTGATTTGGAAATATGCGATAGGAAAGGATCTGAAAACTTAGTTGCCGACCACCTCAGTAGAATACCTATCAGTGAAGGGTCAACACCAATTCAAGATGATTTTCCAGATGAGTATCTCTTTTCTATTCAAAAGACAGTTCCGTGGTATGCTGATATTGTCAATTATTTGGTTACTAAGACACTACCAAGTGATTTGTCTAGGGCTCAAAAAGATAAAATTAAAAGTGATGCTAAGTATTATGTATGGGATGATCCATATTTGTGGAAACATTGTGCTGATCAAATCATTAGAAGGTGTATTTCTCAAGATGATATTCCTTCTGTCTTACAATTTTGTCATTCATATGCATGTGGTGGACATTTTGGCCCTAAGAGGATAGCTCAAAAGGTATTAGAGTGTGGTTTGTTTTGGCCTACATTGTTTCGGGACTCTTTTATGTTTTGTAAGTCTTGTGAACGATGTCAAAAGATTGGCAACTTAGGACGTAGAGACCAAATGCCAGTTACCCCTATTATTGCTTGTGAAATATTTGATATATGGGGTATTGACTTTATGGGTCCTTTTCCTCCTTCTTTTGGTAATGTTTACATCCTTCTTACTGTGGATTATGTTTCAAAATGGGTGGAAGCTAAAGCAACCCGAACTAATGATGCTAAAGTTGTTGTGGATTTTGTTAAATCTCATATTTTTGCTAGGTTCGGGACACCAAAGGCTCTTATCAGTGATCGTGGCACACACTTTTGTAATAGAATAGTGGAATCTACTAAAAAAATACAGGGTCACTCATCGCACTTCCACCACATACCGCCCTCAAACCAATGGATTGGCAGAAGTCTCAAATCGAGAAATCAAGTCTATTCTAGAAAAAACCGTCAATCCAAGCAGGAAGGATTGGAGCACAAGACTTGAGGATGCATTATGGGCCTACCGGACAGATTAAAAGACCCTATAGGTATGTCTCCTTACCGTTTAATATTTGGCAAACCGTGTCACCTCCCTGTGGAGCTAGAACATAGGGCGTATTGGGCTGTAAAACAATGTAACATGCGAATGGATGAGGCAGGTGAACACAGAAAACTTCAACTACAAGAACTCGAAGAAATTCGAAGAGAAGCATACGAGAGTACAAAATCTACAAGGAAAAAACAAAAGATTTTCATGATCAAATGATTTCCCGAAAGAATTTTTCTGTAGGTCAAAAAGTATTATTTTACCATTCTCGATTGAAGTTGTTTCCTGGCAAACTACAATCACGGTGGATTGGTCCTTTTGTTATCACTAACATATTTTCACATGGTGCAGTTGAAATCGCAAGCCTTGAAACTGGTAAGACCTTCAAAGTCAATGGTCATCGCTTGAAACCTTTTTATGAAGGATTTCAAGTATGTAATATTGAAGAAACCAGTTTAACTCACCCCGAGTATTGTGATTGATTATAGGAATGTCTAGCCAAAGACGTTAAAGAAAGGCGCTTCATGGGAGGCAACCCATGTAAAAAATAAAAAAAAATCTTTTAGTTTTGTTTTGCTTTAGTTTTTTTTTTTGTTTTAGCTTAGTTTGGTTTTGATTTTAGTGTAGTTTTGAACTCTTTGGATCAGCTGTAGCAAGGATACATATCATTAGATGACACTTTCCAGAGTGAAAAGGGAGCACTCCAATACCAGGGAAGTACCAGTATTTCCTTTCTCTTATTCTCTAATGTTCCTTGAGTTGTTAATTCCTCTTCAATTGTGCTGAATTAGAAACAGTGAGGACATTGTTTAAGCTAAGTGTGGGGGAGAGGATAATAAAATATAGAGAATAGAGAATTAACCCATACTTTGAATGTTTGTCCTTAAGCAATTTTAAGCCAATTTTTTTCAAAATTATCATGAAATCTAGAGATTGTACTAAATGTTGTAATAAGCATCTACAAAATGTGAAATTGACTTGTTCAAATGCTTTACTCACCCATTGCTGTGATTAGAATACTTGGTTGAAATTAAGTAGTGAAATCTTTAAGAAACAAATTTACCTTGTATTTAGTTTTAGAATTGGAAGTCTAAGAGTAAGTCGAGTCCCTAATTGAAAAATAAACAAGTTTACTTCTAGGTTATATTAGCTACTATATACTCTTTGAAAAAAAAAAAAAAAAAAGAATCAAGCATAGCTATTACTCCAATGATTCAAGTAATTGAGTTAAGAGTATTCAAACTTGAATGTTAGAGTAAGGAAGAGTCCGTAGGGGTATCTCAAAACCCGGTCACTTGAGTGATGAGCTCGGGATGTGCCGACTCAATGAACTCACTATAACGATAAGGGCGAAAAGGTAAAAAGTTCATAGAAAGAAGCGGGCAAAAACCCATCAAAATAGATGCTTGAATAGATCAAAAGAACATGAATGTAAACATTTATTGAATAAAACAAGACGTATAAAAGGGAGAATATCTAGCAAAGAGTTTATACCATATGCTTTTACTTTATGTTGCAAGGATTATATGTTTGCTAATGTCCAATGAAGTTTAATTGGGTGTTTTTCCTTAGTGGATTAAGTATTTACTTTTGGAATAAAAATTCTTTTGCTAAACAGGAGGATTAAAGTTTGTTTTGTTTAGATTAGCTATTGAATTTTGTCCATGGTAACTTGATCACAGGACACTAGTTTGGTTAAAGTAGTAGACATTAAAATTATAAGTCATAAATTACAAATGAATAGATGCTTGAGATGATGAAAAGAAAGTTTGTATAATCTATGATAGATTTCTCAATTGATTTGATGCAATTGCTTGAGGACAAGCAAGAGTTTAAGAGTGGGGGAATTTAATAAAACCATTTTATACTCAATCTTTATAGTATAAATTATGTTAAATTATTATTGATTTTATAGAAATTATAAGGAAATGGTACTTAATTCTATTATGGTGATAAATCAGGTCAAATGGAGTCAAGGGTGCCAATTCAAGTAAATTAGAGAAGCCATCTACAACTTGGTTCAAAGACAAGGATTTACACCGCCGGAGGGAAGTACATGGGCGTGTAATTAAAGTACACGACCGTGTACTTGGTTTTGAATCAATAGGAAGATACACGGTTGAAGTACACGGCCGTGTAGCTACCTAGGAACTAGCACGGTTTGAGGCACGGCCAAGGTGCAAACCGTGTTACACACTGCACAAGAAGGCGGAAATGTGGACTTTCAATAGAGAGAGACACGGCTTAGGGCACGGCCATGGTGGAAGCCGTGGAGAAACCGTGCTTGAAGCCGTGGTGGAAGCTAGACGTGCCAAGGAGAAGAAATTGTGGAACTTTGACAGAGGAAGGCACGGCCTAGGATCTAGCCGTGGTGTAGACCGTGGTACACACTGGATAAGGATGAAGACTTGTTGATTATGCACAGAGGAAGGCACGGTTGGAAATCTAGCCGTGGGTGGAGCCGTGGTACACACTGGACAAGGAAGATGATACGTGAAATATGCATAGAGGATGGCACGGCTTGACCCACGGCCGTGTGGTAGGGCGTGCCAAGCAGACGAATATTCACTTCTCGAAATCTACTTGAAAAAGGAAAGATATTTTCGTATCTTGCTAGCAAAAGATCACATGCTATCCCTCTAACAATATAAATAGAGCCAACCCTAGAGGGTTAGGGGAAACTTTTAATCTGGAATCTTGCATCTTTGGATCTTGAAGAACTTTGGAGGCAGAGCAGGCAACCGGGTTCATTATGTTTCTACTTTTTATTTTCGTTTTATTGATGAACATGTGTAGCTAAGCTACTTTTCTAGCCAAAGGGTCATAGATGTTTAATTCTCCACGAATTGTGAGGTCTAATTGACTTGTATTTAATCTATTCGTTGTTTTCGGATATTCATATATCTTTTGAGCGTCTTGTCATTATTATCTTTGTTGATTGGTATGAATAGAGCTCTTCTACTCAATTAGCAAGTTAATATATTGTCAACTAGTACGTCAAATCCGTAATTGTTTGATTGTTCTAGTCTTAGTGATACAATAACATGTTTGATTATAAAAGAGATGATCGAATTCATGTTATGGAGGTGTATGATCATGTTTAAATAGGTTATCTTATAATCTACTGGCATGAATTGGTGGTCTCTCTAGTTTTTAATGCTATTGGTAGATTAAATCCTAAGCGCTTGTCTATGGTTGTCTAATCGATAAGAGAAATAATCAAAGAGCTTCTCTTGTTATCAAGGAAGTATGGAGAGATAGGTTGTTAGAGCTTGTTAATAACCATAACCAGTTTATTTGGAATAAGAATAGAAAACATTTGCATCAATGATCAATTCCTAGAATTAAACTATCTTGATTCCTTTAGCTAGGCTTTTATCAATATCCAATTTTCTTATCCTGTTTTAACTTTATTTGATTCACAAACAAAAGCCCCATTTTCCTTTTCCTTTTTATTCTCCTTGAATGGAAATAAATGTAACCAATCTCTATGGATTCGACCTTACTCACCATTATATGCAAATCATATAATTGTCTAGGAGTAGGTTTTATTTTTGTTGGATTCGACACCCATCAATAATCGACTAGTAAATACTACACTATCAAAAGACAATTAATATTGCGGAATTGAACATGATAATTGATATGAACGATTGGGGTTAGGGTTTTTGATATTACCTTCCTCAACCGAACTTGATGTTTTGACAAACCTAAGCTCTGATACCAAACTGATACGAACCACGCCAACCCGTGACGAAACCCAATACCAATACGCTTGGAAATTCGTTGCCTAAGACGCCTAAACACCTAAAGTGGAAACCGCAACCCGTTGTCTATAAGTGAGACAATAACCTTGGTATAAAAGTGAAGATGCCACAATCGGGATGGAAGACCGATTGATAAGTCGGGATAATGCCACGGAAATCAATCCGATAAGTTCGATTTAGTTCTTGAAGAACTAGGAGAGGAACCTCTCAAAAGTGTTTAAAGTTCAATTTAGTTCTTGGTCATGTATCTCTCTATGCAACTTCTGGCAACATATACGCTCGTGTACTTTGGCCGTGTATCTTTCTGTGGATTTGCTTGACTCCATACATGGCCGTGCCTTGAAAGTACATGCCCTCTTCAACTCATATCTGGTGTGACTTGTATAAGAGCAAGGGTCTTCCCATGGTTGTTCCAATTCGTTCCAACTTCATGATTGCCCCAATCCTTCCCGGCTTCATGGACATCATTTATCAACCCGTTAAGTGCTTCCTTGAGTCGTTTCGCTCGACTTCTTGTGATCGGTCTAGGCGGCACTTCAAGAGGATCCATATTCCTTCTTCTGGCTTGACTCTCATCATGGATCTCATCACTAGGGTCCTCTTCTCACCAAAGTGTCCAGACAATCCTCCTACATGTACTTCCCTCACCAATAACTTGCCCATAGATCTAGAAGGTATACATAATTTTCAAGATTTGTACAGAAACCCCTGAATCACTTAATAACCCCCATACATCTTGCCCCTATAACACCTCTCCATAATGGTTCTGAATTCCTCAACATGCACATACTCGTTCCTTTAACATTCAAACCCAGCAGCTTTGATTGAAGAGAAGTGATAAGTACATACCGTCATGATAAAGCTTTGGCAATAATATTCTAACTACCTTTTTGGTACTTTATCACATAAGAAAAACCTTCCAAAAACTCCACTCACTTGGCTTGGCACTTAGATAAGTTCTGCAATCCCCTTGAAATGTTTCAATGAATCATGATCTGTATAAAATAATGAACTCTCTTGGAAGGTGATAAAGCTACCACGTCATGAGAGCCCTCACCAAGGAATAAAATTCCTTATCATAAATAAAATAGTTCAGAGTTGCACCACTTAACTTTCACTAAAATATGTTATGGGTCTCTTTTCCTACATTAATACAGCACCAATTCCTATCCTAGAAGCATCACATTCTAGTTTAAAAACTTTGTCAAAATCAGGTAAAGCCAATAATGGAGCATAAGTGAGTTTTTCTTTTACCTCTTCAAAACTCCTCTAAGCCCTTTCACTTCAGATGAAAGGTACATTCTTTTTAGTTAGTTTTATGAGATGACTGATAATACTACTGAAATTATGGACAAAGTGAATATAAAAAGATGCTAGTCCATGGAAACTTCTTACCTCAGTAACTGAGGTGGGTGTTGGCCATTCCCTGATTGCCTTCACTTTCTCCTCATCCACCTTAACACCTGAACCAAATATAACAAAACCTAAAAATGTTACCTCAGTTTGATAAAGGAACACTTCTGGAGATTTGCAAACAGCTACTATGCCCTTAACATTGAGAATGCTACCCAAAGATAGTCCACATGATGTTCTAGGTCTTTGCTATATATTAGAATATCATCAAAATAAACAATAACAAATTTCCTAGAAATTCTTTCAACACATGATTCATTAGTCTCATAAATGTACTAGGAGCATTACTCAAACCAAGGGGCATAACCAACCACTTATATAGTCCATGGAGTTTTTAAAAGTGGTTTTCCATTCATCCCCTCTCTCATCCAAATTTGGTGATACTGCTTTTAAGATCTACTTTAGAGAAAACCTGTGAACCATGCAGCTCATCTAACATATCATCAAGTTTAAGAATAGGATACCTATATTTGATGGTGATTTTATGATGGCTCTATTGTCAACAATATTCTCTAAATACCATCCTTCTTAGGAATAAGAAGGGTGGGAACAGCACATGGATTGAGACTCAACTTGACAAATCCTTGTTCAACTAACTCATCCACGTAACGTTTCGATTCTCTAGCCTCCTTAGGATTCATGCGATATGCAGGTCAATTCGGAATACTGAACCGGGCATAAGATCAGTAGCATGCTCTATCCTCTCAAAGGTAGTAAACCTTTGGCAAATTATCAGGAAAAATATCAGTATACTCATTCAATACTTGAGAAACTGCTAAGGGTAGAGACTGTGGTTCTTGAACCCCTAGTGTACATCTTAACTAAAGCAAGTATGCTGGAGTCTCTTCTGTAACAAGTCTCTCTAAATTCACCCTAACGCATCAACAATACATTCTTTTCCCCAGAATTATTAAACTACACTGAAACCCTTTTAACCTCAGACGACCTACTAATCTGTTGCTGAACCTTTTAAACCCTGAAGGTGACATCAAATTTAGAAAAACACGATTACCCTCCTTCTGGAATACATAAGTATTCCTGAAGCCATCATGCAAGACCTCCTATCATATAACCAAGGTTCTAAGCAATATATGGGATGCATAATAGGCAAAATAAACACACTCAATCTCATCACAATATTTATCCCCTAACTGAAAGGTAACTTAGCTCTTTGGGTCACATGCAAACTCCCCTTATCACTAAGCCAATGCATTTATATGGTTTAAGATGTGGAGTGGGGTAAGTCTTAGTTTCAATAAAAACGATATGACTACTACATTGATACAACTACCACCATTTAAATAGAGGACATATAAATTTCCATGTACCCTAGCAAATGTAGTCAATGTTCAGTGCAACACATTACCATAATGGAAACATCTCACTAAACATTATTGTGTTTTAAATCCAACAACACAGTAATAATCCTTAAAAACCTCCTGATACGAACTACGCCCACGTATGACGAAACCCAATACCAATACGTTCGGAATTGCAACCCAGATGCCAAAACAATCGAGTGGAACCGCGACCTGTTGCCTATAAGTGAGGCAAGAACCTTGGTATATTTTGTTGACGCCCCAATCGGGATGAAAGACCGATTAATAAGTCAGGATGAACACCACGGGAAAAAATCCGATAAGTTCAAAAGAAGTTCTTTAGAGAACTAAGAGAGGAATTCTCCCTTAAAAATATGTTGTTCAACCTTGTATGTGTGTTCTATCTTCTGTCCTTAACCCTACAGCTCATTTTAAGGGGTTTTCAACTCGTAATAATAAAAGCCCAAAATGACATAACATCATAAAGTAGCGGAAAAATAACAAAAAAGGGAATGAAAGTCGGCGGCGTTTGGAGGCAGCGCAGTAGCTGGCGTAGAGTACCCGGGTATAAGGGCCAGTGGGAGTAAGCCATGTAGTCCTTCTATCGTACGCGAAAGGCAACGCTGGGTTAAGGTCGGCAAGTTTAAGCCACTTTGTTAAGGCTAGCAGCTTGGACCTCTTATGCTTTTTATCTCTTTT